>APFE030284280.1:86078-119025 GCA_000404065.3 Pinus taeda
GAATCGGATAGCCACAACTCAGCCGCCTGTGGGGGTAGCCGAGTGGTGGTTATCTGATTCTGAGAATCGGATAGCCACTGCTCGGTTGCCCATGGGTGGTGACTATCCGATTTTGAGAATTAGATAACCACCACACGGCCACCCCCACAGGCGGCTGAGTGGTGGCTATCCGATTCCGCCAACTACCCGTGGGGGTGGCCAGGAAGTAACTATCGATTCTTAGAATCAAATGCCACGTCCGGTCCGCTCATTGGGGCGGTGGCCGATAAAATGTTTCTTTAAATAAAAAATAAATTTTGTTTTAAATATGTTATGTATTTAAAAAAAAATATTTTTTTAATTTAAAAAACAATTTTTTCGGCAACCGCCCCCATGAGCAGTCAAGCGGTGGCTATTTGATTCCGAGAATCGAATAGCCATTTCCCAGCCACCCCCACGGGTGGTTGGGCGGTAGCTATCCAATTCTTGGAATCGAATAGCCACCACTCAGATGCTTGTGAAGGTGGCCAAGTGATAGTTATTTGATTCTTAGAATCAGATAACCATCGCTCAGTCACCCGTGGGGGCGTCCGAGCGGTGGCTATCCGATTCTGAGAATCAGATAACCACCACCCAGCCACCCCCACAGGTGGTTGTGTGGTGGCTATCCAATTCCGAGAATCGAATAGCCACCGCCTAACCGCTCGTGGGGTTGGCGGGGAAGGGGCTATTCGATTCTCGGAATCAAATAGCCACCATCCGGCAGATCATGGGGGCGGTGGCCAATAAAATTGTTTCTTTTAAATAAATTTTTTTTTTTGTTAAATATGTTTATTGTATTTAAAAAGACAAAATTTATTTTTTATTTAAAAACACAATTTTATCCACCACCACCCCCACGAGCGGCAGGGCGGTGGCTATTTGATTCCAAAAATCGAATAGCCATTTCATGACCACCCCCACGGGCAGTTGGGTGGTGGGAATCAGATAGCCACCTGTGGGGGTGGCTGAGTGGTGGTTATCTGATTCTCAGAATTGGATAGCCACTGCTCAACCCCCTGTGGGGGCGGCCAAGCGATGGCTATCCGATTCTGAGAGTCGGATATCCACCTCAAGGGTAGTCAGCGGGTGGTTATCCGATTCCGAGAATCAGATAGGCAGCGCCTAACCACCGGTGGGGGTGGTTATCCAATTCTCGGAATCGAATAGCCATCACCTCACCACCCATGGGGGTGCCTATCCGATTCTTGGAATCGAATAGCCATCGCCCGGATGCCCATGGGGATGGCTATCCAATTATTAGAATCGAATAGCCATCGCCGGGTTGCCCATGGGGGTGGTTATCTGATTCTCCAAATCGGATAGCTACCACCCAACCTGTCACACCCCCAAGCCTACGGTAGTCTTCCAACCGTTCTAGGCGAGGTGCGGCACCACCGAATACTTTCTTTTCACCAATACTTATGTTCATGGGCTACGCCTAACCACTTATTCCTACTTAGTTTGTGATTCTCGACCAAGTATTATTAATGTGCCTTTATACCAATGAACACCCATACACATTCATTATCAACAACATTATACAAGAGAAATGCACAACAGTATAAAGGGAGGGCCAACTCCCTGCAATATGAGTCTGCCCGATATCAATATATTATAGAATCTTCACTTTTACAATGCACAAGTTAAATCTTGGGAAACCCCCAGATTTACACTTAGCCAATTTTTTACAACTTCGGAAAACTCGGTTACCCAGCTCGTCGGCACCTCCACACAGTCGTTGCACGACTAACCAATCCTTCGTTCACCTCGTCGCATGGTTGTGTCATTTGCCCAACTCGGGCGCGCCTCTAAGTCGCCACACACGGGCGCCTCCAACTGAGACACACCTCCATTTACAACCCAACACACCAAAAAGTCTTCGTGCACACTTTCACGATGGGCGGGCACTCACCCGAGTTGCCAAGACACCCACGCTAAGCCTTTGCACAAATCAGGCACCACACGTTCACCGTGCGCGCCTCACCCAACCACCGGGCACACCTTCGCCCAACACCAAGTTCAACGCTTCTTCTTTGTGCGACTAGCCCAAGAATGGGCGCATGAGAGATCTGTGCCTTCCTCCTTGTATTTGCGCACTTAGAACTGCGCACTCCCTTCTCTTTGTGCGAAGATGTCAAGTTATCAAATGATGTTCAAATGACTCCATACATTCAGCAATATATAGCAAGGCTTGGGGCTAAGTATGGCGCCCAGCCGACTTGCCCAACGCATTGTGCACACCCCTTACTCCAACGCACAACGCCCACACAACTGTCGGCTTTGCTTCCACCGTAAGGTCGGCCTCCAAATGCATCGCTCAATGCTCCAATGCATACATACATGCCAATGCTCTCCTATTATCGTCGCACATCGTCGCATAGCTCGTCGCGTAACCGTAGCTCGCACGCCCAACCGCACGCTCACCCACAGTTGCACTTCAGGCGGTCGTGCCAAGGACCGCAGGTCCTTACACAACCACCTGTGGGGGTGGTCGAGTGGTGGCTATCTTATTCTTAGAATCAGATGGCCACCACTCGAAAGTGGCTATCTGATTCCAAGAATCGGGTAGCCACCCCCACGGGCAGTCGAGCGGTGGTTATCTGATTCCGAGAATCAGATAACCACCGCCTGACCACCCATGTGGGTGGCTATCCGATTCTCGGAATCAGAGATTGGATAGCCACCGCCCGACCACCCATGGGGGAGTGGCCCTGGGTGGTGGAGCTGCGAGCAAATATATTTTTTAAAGTTTTAATCGTAAATATATGTTTTTTAAAGTTTTAAATGTTTTTTATTTTTTAAAAATTGAAAATGTATGTTATTTTTTTAATTTTTAAATGGTCTTTTTTTAAATCATATATATATTTTAAATTTAAAATGTTTTTAGTTTTTTTTTTTATATAATATATATAATATATATATATTTTAAATTTTAATTGTTTTTGTTTTATTTTTTTAATTTGAGTATAATTGTTTTTCTTAGGGTTTTTTATGTTTTAATCTTGATTTTAATAGTTTTTTAGATTTTATTGGCTTTTTTCTTTTTTTTTTTTAATTTAGTTTGTTTTTTTTTTTTATTTTTTTTTTTGTAGTTTTTCTAATGCTTTTTTAAAAGTTTTCCAGTTTTGTTACTTAATTTTTAATTTTTTTATTTTTTATTTTTTTTTTGCCAACTTTTTTTATGGTTTACACACACAGATAATATATATATATATATATATTAATATATATTATATATTATATATATATATATTAATAAAATTTTAAGTCAAAAATGGGTCATTTAAAAAAAGGACCTCATGCAGAATCACCACTTTTTAAAATCAGCATGCATATTACTAACATCCTAAAACGTAATGTACATAAAAAAATTTAAAGTGCCAAAAATTATGCTCTAAAAAAAAAATGTGTGTTCTGCATCCCCCCTTTTCAAAATCGGGTCACTCTTTTGCTATCTCTACGAAACAAGTAATAGTACCAGTTCTCATTTCAAAGTTTACATTGTTAAATGTCAAGGCAAGGATAAAAAACCACTGTCACACCTAGCAAAACCATGCCAAGAACAGCAAGAAAACCAAATAAACACATGCATGTTGCATGCATGCCAAAACCAAAAAGGAAATCATACATGCAACTCGAGACCTACAAGTAATCCCACAGTAGCTGCTTGATCCCTCTTTTCCTTTCTTAATATTTGCCTCCCTTTGCTTTCTTTTCATTCATTTGTCTTCCTTCCTCTAATGTAAGATGATATAGGATAAAATGCATGATGTAATGAGAATGTAAATACCCTCAAAGATCTTCATGGGACCTTTGGTAGATTATAAGATTATTTGCAACTATCACAAAGTTACGTGCATGTCCATAAACAATAACTAACTATCAAAGCAAAACAGATTGATTACCTCAAGCCTCCATGTAGATTTGTCGGAGAGCGCAATACAACTAGGTGGAAGTCCCTTGAGCCGACTTTAGACCAAGTCCTGCACATAGAGGATACAAGCATAATCACAGCATACAACCTTTATAACTAATACATGAATACATAAAAGACATCTAGTTACACATAACTAAGCTACTCATGCTAAAAGATATTGTAAAAACAAGTAAATGAATGATAGTACCAACACCACGGAGTAGATAGTACAATTGCAGTTCTATATTAATGTCGGAAGAGTGATTACAATCATTCGTTGCATCACCCTTCCCTTACCCCTCCATCTTCTCTCTCTCCCCCTTCTTACCGACTTCTTATGCTTAGATTTGAGACTATGCTCAATAATCAAGTAAGCTATCCTTTCAAATGATCTGACCTCCATCACCATAGCTCTGGTTTTGCTTATGTAGAAATTGAGTTAGGGTTGCCAGGTTCCTCCATGAGTCTCTTAAGGTAAAAGCAATGATGTTGAGATGCTTTTCAGCTCTTTCCCATTTTCCTTCTTCATTAGTATTTAGAAATCCCACAAATACGTTGAACTTTAGATGTTTCCTTTCTTTTCTGAGTAGATGTAGGGAGGAATATAGAGATATTTATGAGTCAGTTCACTCCTTTGACCTCTAGATTTTCATTAGGATCCACTAACGCTATTCCCAAACCAACAAGTAGAGTTAGTAGGGTCACTAACGCTCCCTTAGGCTTACAGAGAAGATTTATAAAGCATGTTGCTAGTGTTTAGTCAGCATTAGTGTGGAAACTAGGCTTGTGATCTTGGTTTTTGCTTCAGCTATCATTTCTTTCCCCTCTGAGTTGATGAGGGGGTCATTCTATTGTATAACAGATGCCTGCTAAAGTATGAAATCAGAGGCTGCAACGATGGCCAAAATACGTTACTTAACTGTAATTTTACTTCTTCGACAAAATGAGAGAGAGGATCGGAGCTTCAGGTGGTACAGGGAACCTAATACAACACATATATATATAAAACAACTAAAATCATGTCTTGAGTCGAACATTCCCATGCTCACTAGCTATGTCAGAGTGACTTTCGCAGAGAATTGATATGACGATGTTGGCTGCAGATAAGCACAATGTGGATTTGGTGCCATAATAGGATCATTTTGAGAGCTGTCTCCACAAAACAATATACACAACTTGGGAGAGGAAGCAAGGCAGAGTGATGCAAGCCTCTACCCAAGGTCTTGATTTCTGCTTCACCGAACAACATAGATCGATACATCTAAATATATGCATTGATGTTGAACATGCACGAAATCATCTCATTACCAGTTAATAATGGAGACCGTTAACAGATGCAAGGAAGGCCACCAATAATGGTGATGGTATCCAAGATGCACAGTACAATCTAACGAATGTGAAAGATGTTTTTGTCATCAAACACCCGTAGAATCGCTTAACTAGGAGCTAGTTATGAGAACCCCTTATCAAACACAAGCTGACCTGCCACTAGTGTTTACAAGTACCAAGGCACTAAATGTGTTTATGGGTTGTCTTCCTAGATAGAGTGTTGAAGTCGATAGGAAGATACCTATCGAAAGGTAGGCAACAATGTGTCCTACATCAAGCGACACAAAACAAGACAAGAATGATTCGTTTTTTGAGGAATCTTTGAGCAATGGTCCTAAACGGCAGAGGGCATGATGGAAGGATATGCTTAATGGGTTTATGGAGGAAACAAAAGGTTAACCCTTGAACAATAGAAGGCATGACAACAGTTTGAACCATGCAACACTAGACTCATGAACACCAAAGAGTGTTAGGATACAGAGATGCAAGAACATCGAGGTATTTAAGCTAAAAATCATAGGATGGTAGGATTCATATTGAGAGGCCATCACAAGTAAGGTTTATCTGAGGGAGTGCCATGTTGAAGGGAACAACTGCTGCCAAACCAGGCTTTCTAATACTGAATGTAGTTGTATTGTCTACTTTCCCCATCTGATTATTTTAGTGAGTCCAGACGGGTAAACTCGTCGATCTTTTCATATTTTAATAGTCTGAAAGGGACCGCGAAAAGAGTGACTCTATGCCCTATCTGATTAGTTTAATGAGTCCAGACAGGAAAACTCGTCGATCTTTTGATGTTTTGAGAATATGAAAAGGATTGTAAAAAGAGCGACTCTATACCTCGTTTGTTTAATTTAATGAGTCTAGATGAGACATCTCGGTGGTATTTTCATATTTAGGGAGTTTGAAAAGATTGTAAAGAATGACTCCAAGGTGGTCCCTTTGTCATAGTTGTTAACCGAGTGCAACAAAAGGTTAATAATATACCCAAATTGGTTACTTTTTTGTGAGTTAATCTATTGAATCTGTATAAAGAGAAACCTATGTTCAATAGATGTTGACCTCATTTTGTTATGAGTACAAGGAGACAAAGTAAACTCTTTTTCCGTCGTGAATTTTTTAATGAGTCGCACGATGATAAACTCAATACCTTCATCAAATTTTAACGAGTCAAATGAAGAAAACTCAAGGTATCTTTTTCAGTTTATTGAGCTTGGAAAAATAGGTAAAATAACTATTCATTCCTTCTTTGTAGATTTAACGAGCCTGAAGAAGGCGAAAACTCGAGCATTTTTCGATTTAAGAGTGAGAAATGGCCCCAAAAAAACAAGTGCTCTTACTACAGTCGTAGATGTTTTAACAAGACTAGTGACAAAAACTCGGGATTTTTTAGTTTAACGAGCGAGAAAATTACCTAAAAGAATGCTCGGGTCATATTTATAAATGTTTAATGAGCTTAAAGAAAAAACTTGGGATTTTTTCATTTTTATGAGCGAGAAAAAAGTGCCTAAAAATAATGCTCTAATGATCTTTTTTAGTTTAATGAGCTAGAGAAAGAGTGAAAAAGAGTTGCTCAGACTGTCGTCCTTTGTGTTTAATGAGCCCAAAAATGAAAAACTTGGGGATTTTTGAAATTTTGAGAGCGAGAAAATATCCCATAAAAGAAAAGCACTCATTGAGAATTGCATGCAGTGCTTTACTGCGTTTCATTCTTGAGGGTACTTTCATCAAAAGTGGAAAAAGGTATAAAAGCGAAGAAATTCCTATCCATATGGGTTTATGCATGTTAAAAAAACATGGGGAATGGACTACTTCCTCTTTAATGATTGCAAAAAATCATGTCTCCAAAAATAAATATATGGAAGTTCTTTGAGCTTTCACATTCACTATTTTCACAATTTGAGAATTATGAGAGCATTTTGGAGCCAAAGAGGAGCAGATTTTATGTAGACCATTGTAGGAGATCTGAGCAACCCTTCAACGTGCCATCAGTCCCAGGTAGAGGCCAAAACCTTGCTCTATGCATTTCTTAACCTTTCTTATCAATTTCTGGGGTGGATTTTTGTAGATTTCAGGTTCCCTAAAGCAGTATTTGTGCACTAACGCCCTCTAGCTAGCCTATAGGGAGCATTAAATTCCCTATAGGACCTGTTGGAGGGTGTTAATAATCCTTGTGTACCACTAGGGGGAGCATTAGCGCTTGAGGGCGCAATTTAAAACCTCATGCAATGATTCCTGAAGTTGTATTGCCCCATTTTGACTAATTTTTGGGTTATTTTGCACATGTTTCAGGCCATAATGACTAGCATATGAAGAGAACGAGCCCATGATAGCCAAGAATTGCTGATGTGAAATGATCTAGCATGCATACTTGCTTTGCACTGCTGCGGTTTATTGAAGTATGGAAAATTGGAGCTGATGAAAGGGAAGGAGAATTTATTGACATGGATTATCCAGCGCTAGTATGAACACGAGAAAGTGTTCAGGATTGTATATCATGAGCTAGATATTGACCGTGATGATATATACCTTTTAACCGGTCTGTCGTGTCATGGGGCACAGGAAAACCTCACCAGGGATAGGCCTGATCCACGATCTACCCTAGAGCTGGTGCAATCCTATTGTATCCCTCAGAGTGGACTTGTCAGCAACAGAGTCCCCATATAGAGGATAAGGTCCAGGTCTATGAGGGCCATTTTGTGGTTGATTTTATGGTTGGCAGAGTCAAAGAGTCCTCACGTTATGATAAATGCCCAATTGTTTCTTGCAGTTGACTATGTCCAGCCATAGATGTTCAACTGGTGTGAAGCAGTGCTTCGCAAGTTGAAGGCAGAGTTAACCGCATGCAAGACTCAAACCCAACAAAGTTTTGGGTATGGTATTCTCATAGTCTCATTCATTCTTGAGAGGGAAATTGTTATGAACCCAAGGATGATCTTAGGACCCTTTAATACGAGGGAGCCAAGACAGGGTCGATGGCCATCACTTGATCCTTGCACGGGAGGAGGACCAATCCAACATTTCTTCGAGGAATATTTCTTCTAGTGGCTTCATGGCCATATCGTTATGATTTACGACTATGATTATGAGGGCATGGACTTCACTGGTGACCCTGACTTGATGATACTGCCCAGGACCAACTAGCATCCTCAAGGTAAGAATGGTTTTTGAAAGTAATTCAAGTATTCTTTAGCTTTTGAATGTTTATGTGATGTTTTTATGGGTGAACAAGTACTGACATGAAGCTTTATGCTTAACACAGATGTGGTGCCATTACGACCTGTGGGTGAACCCCGCCATATGCAACAAGGTGGCCAACTACCTGCTACGAGGGGTGATGCCGCCAATCTTAGAGAGGTTCTAAGGAACCCGGAGGGCTTGAGCATGGGTTTCCCTCTCTTCCTATGAGGGAGATTCTCGGTCATATGTAGCAACACACAGTCAGTGTACCTAAGAGGTTTTTGGTTCCTCTTCGGAGGATAGCTAGAGTGGTTTTAGCATTTTAGGAGAAGTAGGCTCTTTTTAGCAGGTGTTTTCACATAGCCAAAGGGTGTTTGTAACTAGGCTTACTAGCTATTTTGTACTTAAAACATCCAAGTTTTGGAATATTTCGACGTAAAAGACTGGATTATATATATATATATATATATATATATATATATTATAATATATATATATATATAGATATATATATATATATATATATATATGAATACACACACACACACACACACACACATATATATATTGGTATTTTGATGGCGTAAATGTTTTTTAAATGTTTTTGTAAAAATTTTAACTCTGTAAATTTTTACTTTTCATGCATGCTTCTATATTGAATGAGACACATGCTAATCTAACACAGTTTACTAATGAATCAACAACCACATTAAATTGTCTAGGAATGTGTTCATATGTGATTATTTCAAATTGACGTTCCAAGATTCATACCCTTAATTAATGACGTAACAAGGTTGGATTACGAATGTGATAACGATTTTTCAATTGCATAACAACTATCTGAGAGTCTAACCTGACCACCAAATTGGAGATGTCCATTGATGACACTTCAGTGAGAAGTGAAATTACGGACATGTACTCAACAATATTGTTGGTGGTTGTACCCAAAAAGACTCCTCTGGAACAAAACAATTCTGACTCAGGTGGGTAGATGACCCAAGCAACTGATGCAATGTGATGTGTGTGACGACTGCCACCATCTGTGTATCCTATGTATGCTAAGGGTAGCGAAGACATCTGCATTGCAACAAGGACGTGTGAGTCAAATACTCCAATAATTACAAAAACAATCCACTAACATCAAAAACTGAAGAAAAACTTATAAATGCATAAAATTACAAAGCACATGCCCAATGCAATACTAGGCATAATACTTTTTTAGATAGACCCCATTTGAGGGCTTGGTGAGCAGGACTCCTTCCTAGTCCTGAAGTTCATATGCCCCTTTTGAGAGGGCTTTCTTGACTACATAGGGACCTAGCCATAAGGGTTGAAGCATTCTTTCCCTCAAGAGGTCATGTTTTTTATCATAGTGAAAAACAATATCTCCCTCTTCGTATGACTGAGGCTTGACCTTTTTGTCATATTTGGTTTTTACTCGGCACTTGTGAGCCTCGAGTGCCAATTCGACATCTCGACGGGTTTCACATAGTTGATTGAGGTATAGTAGGCACTCTTCTTTGACAATAGTGTTGGGCAGGAGTTCAACGACTATTTTTAGGGAAGGGATCTGACACTCGATGGGTAAAACTAATTCCAGGCCGTAAGCTAGTTGAAAAGGTGTAAAGCCCATGGCAGTTTCTATTGAAGTTCAGTATACCCATAGCACCAAATATAGCATTCAATGCCAATTGGTTTTATGATTTCCTACCAACTTACAAATGATGGTCTTTAAGACACCATTGATGACCTCTACTTAAGCATTAGCTTGGGGGTATTAGGAGGATGATTGATCTTGGCGAAAACCTAGCAGCGATGTTAAGTCAAAAATCATGTGATTCTGGAAATGAGACCCATGGTCTATAACGATCATGCGGGGTACACCGAAGTGATAAATAACCTTATTAAATAGGAATAGCATCACATTTCCCCATCGGCCTGGTAGGTGGGAAGGGCTTCAGCCCATTTCTTGAAATAGTCCACATCTACTATGATATAGTTGTCTAGCAGAGGAAACGAGATTGCAAGTTACGAAGTCAATCCCCCATTTGGAAAAGGGGTCGATGGAGATAACCAGGTGTAGTAGGTCCAAAGGAGCACCCATTTTCTTTGTGAACACTTGACAAGGATGGCATTTCCAGATGACCTTGACATAATATTTGAACAAGGTCGGCCAATAATAACCTATGCACAAGATTTTTTGTGTAGTCTATATGCGAGAAAGATGACTGCCACATGCCCTAGCATGGCACTCATTTAAAACATGTTCCGCCTCTTCATGAGTGAGGCAATGTCAAAGAACTATATCTACAACACGACAGTATAAAATATTATTAATCACTATATAGTGTCGCACTTGGTGGTGGATGCGAAAATGGTCACCTGAGGATAGTTCAGGAGGAACCATTGTGCTTGGAGGTAGACAAGAATGTCACCGTACCAAGGGTCAGTGGTGTTCATAAGATAGATGGCTTCGTCCAGAAGAGGATCCTGGCCTTTCTCATTAGGATCGATGTTGGGAAGGTTCGACAAAAGTTCAGCGAAGACTAAGGAGTTCTTCGCCTTGGCAGCTGTGAAAACCAAATCAAATTGTTGGAGGATCATTATCCATTTCGAATATTTTCCTCCAATTACTTGATGAGACAAAATATGTCTCATGGGATTCTCCAAGGTGATGATAGTAGTCTATCATAGTAGGATGTAGTGTTGGAATCAGTTGACAACAAAGACGACTGCCAATCACATCTTTTCCACATGTCAATGTCTGATTTTGGGCCCAGCCAGGCCTTTGGACAGATAATAGATCACATGTTCACTCTGGACATCATGAGTTTGAACCAAGACCATTCTGAAAGAGGATGGCAAGGTTGCTAGGTAGAGAAGAAAGTTTCGGCCGTAGTTGGGAGCACTAAGGAGTGGGGCTGATATAAGTGCCTTTTTCAAGGCATCAAATGATCGTGAGCTTGATCATCCCATAGACACGAAACTCCCTTCTTAAGTCGGCACATAAATCCTTTCATCAACTCAACATAGTTTACGATGAACCATCATAAAAAGTTTGATTTCCCTTGCAAATTGGAGCTATAGAACAGATTGTGGTTCAAGAACTTGATTAATTTCCTTTACCTTATTGGGATCAAGCCTAATCATGTACTTGGAGACAATGAATCCAAGTAACCATCCAGACTCCACAAAGAAAACACATTTATTCAAATTCAAACAAATGTTGTAGAACCGACACCTAAGAAAGATGGCTCTTAAATGGTTTAGGTGTTGCATTCGTTGCTTGGAATGGGCTGGAATGTCATCCAATTAAGCTTGAACGATATCCCTGATATCGTCAAATGCGTAGTCCATTTCTCTTTGAAAAGTTGCTCAAACATTCTTTAAACCAAATTGGAGTTTGCAATAGGCAAAGATGCCCCATGGGCAGACGAAGGCGTTTTTGTGCTGGTCTTTGGGTTTTATAGCAATTTGGTTGTAACCTGAGAATCCATCCATGAATGAAAATGATTCACAACCAGCAAAGTTGTCGATGATTTAATCGATGAACAATGTCAAATAATTATCCTTGGGATATGTGGTGTTAAAGTCTCAATAGTCGACACATACGCAGATGGTTTCTTGTTTTTTATCAACATGAACTAGATTGGAAACCCACTCTGTTAAAGGAACAAGATAGATGAAACCAACATGTAATAAATTTTCCACTTCATTTTTGATGGCTTCTATTTTGCAGGGATGAACCGGTCGAAGCCTTTAACGGACAGGTTTAGCATTGTCATAAAGCTTCATCTCATGCTCCACAATAGACGGATCTCTGTTGGGAATTTTCTCATAAGACCAGGTGAATATATTGCAGAATTCCTTAAAAAGGTAGGTGAAGTTTGCAATTTCCTCAGGATTGCAATCCACTATAATCTAGTTTTTTTTCCATGATGCCTGTCTTGATAGAAATATCAATGAGAAATGTCTTTGAAATATTTCCCATGTTTCCTTCTGCCTCCAAAGTTTGGATAGTCGTATAGGGTGAGGAAATGATTTCTAGTATGTCAGGTGACAGGATTTGAAGAGGCATCATGTTTGAATCAGATATTGAAACATGATGTTGTGATTCCTCCCAAGGTCACTCTTCTAAACTCATGATTTCTCTAATAGCTTCATCCGTAGGTAGGACTTGATTGAGTGGATTGAAATAAGGAATCATTATGGGAGGGACAGTGGTACCGATGGTCGTAACCAAAGTGACCGGAGATTCTGATGTACATTGAATGGCTTGGTAGGCCAATTCAGCTGGTGATAGTGTCATTTGTTCTCTGTAAGTTTCAATGTCTGAAGGAGCCGGTAGGATCCATGGATTGATCTATTCATGAGGAATTGATGAAAGCATATTGACCATCTGTGAAACCTTGAGCGGATGAAGAGGGAAACAACCCATTAGCGAAGAAGCATTTGGTAGACTCGTACTGATACTGACATAAGATTAAGGTATACGACCTACTAGGGGTATAGAGCCGCTTGGTAACTAGGAATAATCAGGGGTGCAAAAGGATAGCTGGTCCACTGTGACTACCTTTCCATCCAATGGAAATAGGATGATTTGAAATATAGTAGACACAATGGTCATCATGGCATACGTCCAACTGCGTCCCAACAAGAGATTATAGTTGACCTTTTTAACTACGACTTCTATGTCCATAGTTACCATTTTCCCATACAAGGTGATGGGGTAGGTAGGTAGGTAACCTTTTGGGATGAAAGTGTGGCCATCAAAAGTGGGGATAGGGTTGGAGAACCCAAAGTGAACCAACAAGAAGCTGACATGACGTAGGTAGAAGCACCTTTGTCTATGACAGTTCTATGTATACCTTTACCTTTCGAAAATATTTTCACCTCAAATGAAAGCTGGTGGGAAAGGGGATGTTTACATTTTCCCATGTCAAAATTGCAAGCATGGAATCCTGTGGGTCGATACCACCGCTAGCCGAAATCAAAGATTTCATTTGTTCTGGACATGTTTGTAATACTTCGAGCACCAACATAGTCGATGGTGTTTGCGCCAAGTCTTCTACAATGTTATAGTTTTGGGCGGCACGTGCTGATGTATTATGCATTGTGCGTCAAAGTGCCCCTTTAGGGGGGCGAATCACAAGGTCAACAATGGTGGGTTTTTACTTGAGGAAGGTTCCTCTGCATGAGCGACGAGAGCTCCATAGGGTTTAGCTCTTGTTTGTAGATCTACCATTTCAAAGATGTAAATGGTAGAGGGTCCTTCACCAGCTAAAGGATGTTGTGAACCCCCATTTCCCCCTTGTGGGGGTTGGGGTTGGTTTGCAATGAGGTGTTGTTACTGCTGAGCAAGGAAAGGATTATTAAGGACAATGGGGATCCTACCAGTATCCTTTTTAGCAATGAAATTTGTGCATTCTTGAAGACGCAGGCATCGATAGGTCATGTGGTCTTCAGCACAAATTTTGCAAGGGAGTCTGGCGGGTTTATCCTTTCCATCATCAGGAGGTGCAATGGCCTTCTGCTTTGGGTTTTTCTGCTTTGTTGACTGCTCCTCAAAAGGAGCAGTCTTTTTCTTATTCTTCTTGTTCTTACCACCGCGTTTTGGCGTAGAATCCATAGAGTTTATTGTAGTGGTAGGAAGAGCAGTTGATTTGGTAGAGGGGTCCACTTACATCTGGGAAATGTGACCGCTGAGTTGTTTTATAGTAGCCCTGAAGGTTGTGCCGATAATCCTATCAGCGCGTGCTCCGGGGTGCTGAGTAGCGACAGCATTGGAATTGCTAGGGGCATTGGGGATTACGTCATAAAGAGTGCTAGACTGTGAATATATCAGATCTAAGTGTTGGGCACAATGTATGGATTGGTCTTCTGTGACCGCACCGCCTAAGGCAACATCTTTAGTGATTTGGGGGAGTAGGGACTTGCAGAACTAGTCCGTTAAGAGATAGTCTAGGAGGGGAGCTTTGACTAACCTCTGTCGATGTCTCCATTAATGTATATTATCAGAGATGTGGGTGGCAGTATCATGATGTAATGAAGTGAGGAGTTTCATCCCAGTCTCATAGAAGATGGGTAGCTCAAAGTGCTTTAAGAATTCCATCGCTAGAGTGTCAAAGGTATTTACTGATGTGCGTGGTAACTGGATGTACCACTTGGTTGCATTGCCAGTAAGGGTGCAAGGAAAAATAATTAACCAGATACTATCATCCACCATGGAGTTAGAAACACATGAAAGATGATAGGTGGTGATATGGGTACCTGAATCCTCCTCTTGTTTCCCTTCGAACTCGAGGATGTCTGTCGGTATCTTATGCGGGATTGGCAGCCAAAGTAAGTTATGATAGATGGGGTCATTTGTAATTTTGTACAAGTCGGGGATATCTAACATTGCCAAAAAGGTCAGAGTGTGTTATTCCCCTGACTCGGACCAGGGCGATGACATGTGGCTTGAGGATCCTTGCGGTCCTCCCATAATTTGAGTCCCAATATTATACATAGGTTGCGTGGTATAGTTGTTTCCTTCGGGTATGACATTGTAATGTGGATTTCCATGGGGATTGCGATGTTGGGGTATAACACTACCCCTAGGATAAGCAGTGCCCCCTTGACTCATTTTAGGTTGTGAGAAGGGCGCCCCCATGGATTGGGTGGGACCTCCTTGAGGATTCCTACTTGCCATAAAACCTACCATATGTCCTTGAGTGACATAACGAGTGCTCATGTTAATCAGTGACTGACCACGCATGCCTAAAAATGGAGGGAGAACTGTTACATTCCTGACTGGTATATGCATATTGGGAGTGCCCCCAAATACTTGAATCTGGGGGTTAGAACTATACAATGGATGCCAACCATATTGTTGGTTGAAGGGACCCACGCTAACTGTGTTATATTGATCATTATAAGGAGCATTGTATGTAGCACTTGTCAAAGGTATAGAGTTTGACACTAAGGGGGTGGAGCTTGGGATAGGCTGGGCTCCACTCATGGAGGGTGTCATGTGAGTGTTTTTATCTGGGACAAATGTGATAGCAAGGTTCGCCATCAACAATATGGTGGTGACTATCGACTGGGGAAGTAGTGGGGGACCAAAAGTGTCCACAAAGTTCCATGACCCATTAGTCGTCGACAGGATGGATGGAAATGTTCCAATTGAAGACATAGGGGGTATAGGTGCCACGTGAACCAAGAGTGTGTCCAACAGATTTGTGATCGAAGGGTTATAGGGAGGAAGAAATCCGGTAGTGAAGAAATCCTCCGGTAAACTTTAATCATCGGTTGTCCAAATAGATTTTGTGTGAGATATTGGAGACTGATTTCCCGAAGATGGGGAATATGGTTCACGTGGAGCTCGGCAGATCTTCCACAATGAGTGGAGGAAGTCCTAACAATCATCTAGATAGACAAAGAGGGTTGGATGTAGCCATGGTAACCGTTAGTTTTTATCAATAAATTTTATCATGATATTTGTTAAAGTCTCAATGATAACACTCAAGTGCCTAAAAAATAAAAAATAAGATTAAAAAATACACTAACTGAAACAACCAGCAAATAGAGCGAAATGACCCTGTCTGATAAGGACTGACCCCTGGAGATGAAACCTAGTATCACAATGAATAACATAGAGGACTGGCCAAATGTACAGTTATGGTTACTCTAGAGCTTTGCCCGAACTTTAGATTGAGGGGCCAAGTAATCTCGTGAAGACGAGCACCCTCCCAAAAACTAAAGACAAAGTTGGTCTGTCTGTGTTAGGTACCAAGGCAACACGCCCCAGTCACCTTGTGTAAATCTCTAAAAGTATGGCCACTAAAGATACCTCAGGTCATAGACACTACTAGGGGGGACATAGTCACAGACAGTACGTTATGTGGGTAGGATACCTGAGTCCCCGACTCAGCTCTGAAATCCCCGAAGGGATTCCCAATACATAGAATACCCAAAGGATTTGTAAGTGAATGTGGGCTACCTTCACTTACAGTCTGATGTTGTCTCATATTTAGCTTCGCTTTTACTGGAGTGGTCCTAGTAGTATGAGTGCAGAAGGAATTTTGTCTCTTTTAATGACACTAGTTTTGGTTTCTGATCTTGGCTTACTCACACTGCCTATCCCAAGATCCTCGCGTGAACTAATGTTTGTTTGCTCTATAAAGAGTTACTGATTAATTTTAGGTAAATTTATGTGTATGTTTTTAGTGTCTTCGGTAGGGGTGTTGACGTATGATATGTGGTGGGACCGTGACTCAAAAAATCATGCAAAATACAATGCTTGAAAATTTTCAATTCAATGAAATAAGTTGTATTCTACGAGTGAGTCTTTCATACGTTCATATTTGTTCGATGCATCCTAGTCATTATAACACATGCATAACCAACAGAAATCTTTCCAATGCTGTCTAACAACTATTTGAAACCAAATAAAGTAGTCTTTAACCAACTAAGCATAAGAATGAATAAACAAATGTTGATTTTTCCTTGATAAAAACTTTTTAAGGAAGGAAAAAAAAAAGTATTTCCTAAAAAAAATAATTTAGGACACCAATCTTGATAACAAACTACAACTGCAGATCCTTTTCCAGTCCATGAGAAAGTTTCCCATCACTTTTAGTTTACATACACAGCTACATGTCAAAATTTGGTTGACTAAAGCTCTCTAGCAATTTCCACAGAGAGTTACTGGTCCACTAACGCACTGTTTGTGTAGACAAAGAGCTTTGTAAAGCTCTGTCTGCTATGCTAACCTACGTTAGTGTGAGAAAAGGGTTCAAAACAGGTATTTGGAGATCCGATCCCAGGCTAAATGTATGAAGGAAGAATGGAACAAGGTCTGGATGAGCTAGAAAAGGAATGTAAAAGTCTGGGGAGGTCTAGAAGGAGGAGGAAATTGAGAACTATCTGGGTGAACCAAGAACTAAATGTATAGTCCCCAGTGGAGTTGCCAATTCTGTATAGGCTAAAATGCACAGTGTATGGAGAATGGAGATACCCTCAAAGGTATTCCTGGGACCTTTAGCAGACTGTAAGATTATCTTTAGCTATCACAAAGTTACATGCATGTCCATAAACAATAACTAACTATCAAAGAAAAACATATTGATTACCTCAAGCCTCCATGTAGATTTGCTAGAGAGCACAATGCAGCTAGGTGAAAGTACCCTAAGTGGACTCCCGATCAAGTCCAACGCATAGAAGAGACAAGCATAATCACAACATACAACCTTGATATCTAATACATGAGTACATAAAAGACATCTAGTTACACATAACTAAGCTGCTCATGATAAAAGGTATTGGACAAACAAGTAAATGAATGATAGTACCAACACCACAGAGTAGACAGTACAACTGGAGTTCTATATTAATGTCGGAAGAGTGATTACAATCATCCATTACATCAACCTTCCCTTACCCCTATAGCTTCTCTCTCTCACTCTCCCCCTTCTTACCAAATTCTTTGGCTTAGATTTGAGACTATGCTTGACAATCAAGTAAGTTATCCTTTCAAATGATCTCACCTCCATAACCATAGCCCTAGCTTTGCTTATGTAGCAATTGAGTTAGGGTTGCCAAGTTCTTCCATGAGTCTCTTAAGGTAAAAGCAATGATGTTGCCATGCTTTTCAACTCTTTCCCATTTTCCTTCTTCATTCGTTAGAAATCACACAAATAGGTCGAACTTTAGATGTTTCCTTTCTTTTCTGAGTAGATTTAGGAGGGAATATAGAGATATTTATGAGTCAATTAGCTCCTTTGACCTCTAGATTCTCATTAGGATCCACTAAAGTTTTCCCCGAACAAACAAGTAGAGTTAGTAGGGTCACTAACACTCCCTTAGGCTTACAAAGAAGCTTTATAAAGCATGTTGTCATTATTTAGCTAGCGTTAGTGTGGAAACTAGGCTTGTGATCTTAGTCTTTCCTTCAGCTATCATGTCTTTCCCCTCTAAGCTGATGAGGGGGTCATTTTGTTGTATAACACTACAGTGCTTCAAGGATTCTCTAAGTGTCCAAGAGTATGTGAGAGATAGAATAGAGTGAGATCTCCAAAACTAAACTGAAAAAAGTTGTGAATTGATTCTCAGAAGCCTTTTTATCAACCAGGCTTGTAGTTTCTTTCACTTCCATTATTTTCCTTCATTTTCCTCCTCACATGAACTCTATGACCTTTCACATTCCTTTTCTCCTAATTTCCATTATTTTCATAAATAAAATTCCAATTAATATCTCTTTCCCTTTCCAAATCCTTTTCCATTGCCTTTGTGAATTCCCTTGGCTATAATAAACCAAATGAACACCCACATTAAGATGTTTTGCCGAACATTTAGCTTGGAATACATTTCCTGTGACCTTAGTTACTATTTTACCTTTAATAAATTTATTACATGGATTTTTAAACAGGGGTCTTACATGATTCCACCAATGGCCGAGAGAAAAGCTTTTCGTTGTGCTAGGCAAGTTTGTAATACTTCAAGAGTAGACATAGAAAATGGTTCTTACACCATATATTCTACAATGTTATAGTTCTAGAAAATGTGAAAATATGTATTATGTTTTGTTCAACGAATTGTACCTTTGGGGCATGAATTACACTATAAAAAATAGGCCTTTCAATATGTAGACCATTGGGCAGTGGTGGAACAAAACTTAAGGAAGTGTTTGAAGCATTTGGGAGATTATTTTTGTACCTTTTGTCTCGTGTTTGCAAATTAATTGTTTTTAAAGAATAAACAACTAATGGTCCTTCTCCATATGGATGGGGATGTGAATCGTTGTTGCCCACTTTTGTAGGTGGTGGGCCCTTGTGGAGGTGGCGGTGGTGTCAATAAGGGTTTTTGTAGTTGTTGAGTAGGAAAAGGGTTGTTGAGGACCACACAAGTTTGACCAGTGTCCTCTTGTGCCAGGAAGTATGTGTAGTCTTGAGGATGAGGACATTTATAGGTGAAATGGTCCTCAATGCATATATTGCAAGGGAAATTGATAGCTTTTTTTTTTGCTTTCTCAAATTTAGCAGCATCTTTCTGATTTGGGTTGTCCTCTTCTTCTTAGAAGGAGATATATTTTTCTTATTCTTCTTGTTCTTACCACTGGGGTTTTGTGTAGACTTCACAGAGTTATTCACAATAGTTGGGGCAGCAATGGATTGGGTAGTAGGAGAAGGATTGGTAGTAATAGATAACTGGGAAGCATTCCTGCTCAATTGTTTTACAACAGACCCAGAGGTGGTGCCAATGATACTGCCAATACGAACACTACTTTGCTGAGTAGCAAGAGAATTAGAAGTCCTTGGGGTGTTAGGGAGTAAATCATAAATATTTCTAGATAGTGAATAAATCATATCTAAATGTTGGGAATGTTGAATAGGTTTATATTCAATGACCACACCAGCCATGGCAACATCCTTTGCTATGGGGGAGGAAAGAGGGATGCAAAATAAATTTGCTAAGTGGTAATGTGGAAAGGGGGTCATGACAAGCCTCTGTGTAAATCCTCATTTATGTATGTGATTAGAGATGTGTGTGAAAATGTCTCGGCATAAGTTCATAAGAAGTTTCATTCTGGTTTCATAGTGGATACGTAACTAGAAGTGCTTTAGCAATTCCATAGCAAGGGAACCAAAAGTATTGATTGAAGTGAGTGGTAACCCAATGTACCACTTTGCAGCATTTTGAGTTAAGGTGTGGGAAGAAATTATGAGCCATATATTGTCAATAATAACGGATTTTGATACATGCTAGAGGTGGTAAGAGATGACGTGTGATGTCAGGTCATATCCTTGTTTTCCTTCGAACTTTGGGATATCTACATGAATCTTATGCAGGATCAGAGGACAAAGTAAGTTGTGGTTGATGGGGTCATTCGTTAACTTTTGGAGATTCAAGATGTCTAGAGTAACTAGAAAGACTAAGTTGTAGGTTCCATCTAATCAGAACAAGGCAGTGCAATATGACTTGAAGGACCATGAGGCCCTGCCATCAACTGGTTCCTAGCAGGATATGTAGGATGCAGCGAATAATACTTAACTAGCAGTGGGGATGGGGTCATATAGAGTGGTAGGCCATATGGGATACTAGGATGGGTGATAAAATATTGGTTTCCCTTAGTATATAACTTGGCCACTTTACTCAATGGTGGTTGGGGAGGGGGGGCAAATCAATACAACAAGATAGGGTTGAAGGATATTGTTGGTCACATAAGTTGCAGTGGGTGTGGGATCACCACCAATAATGTGTCCATCGGGAGTGAATAGATTAATCAGCGAAGGAACAAGTTTTCCTATAGGTGGTATGGGGACAGTGATGCCCCCAACATGGATTTGCATGCTAGAAACATTTCCCCAACGTATTGGTGCTCGAGGGTTAGAATTTAAGAAGGGATTCTAGCCAAAAGTATTTTTGAAGGTAGTCATACTAAAAAAACAGTAGGGGTGATAGTTGTAGGTCTAGGAGGTAATACAAAAGGGGTATGGATAGGAAAGTACTAAACGCCACTCATATCAGGTGTAGTTGGAATGCATGTACTAGGCATATTCTGAGTCATAGGGTGACCAATAAATAATATTCAACTCATTGTAGGTGGGGGAAGTAGTGATGGAGAAACATTTCCCACAAAATACCATGACCCAGTAGTTGCCATCGGGACAATGGAATTGGAAATTGACGAAGATGTAGTAGGAAATGGTTCAAACTGAACCAAAATCGGTCCGAGGGGATTAGTAAGTGGAGGATTAAAGTGATGAAAGACATCTTCAGTAAATAAGTCCTTGGGTAACAAATTCTCTTGGGAAGTTTTGTTTGATTCAGTATTTGATACTAGAGATTGATTCTATTGTGAAGAGGGGGGATTTGACTCATTAAAGCTCAAAACATCCTCTAGAGTCAGTGTAGGAAGACCTTACTTTCACCTAGACAAATGATGAGGGCCGAATGTAGCCACCGTGAAAGATATATTTTAACAAGAAATTAAATTAAGTGTAATATATATAATTCCAAGTATCAAAGAAAACACACCTAAAAATTAAAAAATCTAAAGGAAATCAACAAGTAGCCAGGGAAAAAGACTATTTCTGATAGCTACAATGATCTGGAGATGAAACCTAGTATCGAACGACTATAAGAGAGAGTTGGTCTAATGCAAAAACTACGATTACTCCTGAGATTCATCTGAACCTCATTAAGAAGAGGCCAAGAACTCATGTGAAGATGAGTACACTCCCAACAAAAAAATACGGAGTATGTTTGTATGTTTAGATAGGAAGGTATCCCAGCCCAATCACCTTGTGTTTGTCCCTAAACATATGACCACTAGACTTACCTCCAAATCACAAAATCCATCGGTTAGGGTCATGATCATAAAAAATATGTTGTGTAGGCAGAAAAACTGAGTCCCCGACTCAGCTCCGATATCCTCGAAGGGATCCTTGAAAAAAATAATACAAACAAAAATGCAATCAAAGGTGGGCTACATTCTCTTATGCTCTGATGTTTTCTCCTTCTTAACTCCCTTGTTAGAGGAGCAGTCCCAGATGATGGGAGTGAAACATTATTTTCTCTCTTTAATGACGCTAGTTAAAGTTTTGTATACTTGGGTAGTTTACGCACAATACCCTCTCCCAACATAATAACCTAAACTAATAAGTGTTTATTCTAAAAAAGAGTTGGTTATTTCTCTTACTGTGAGATTGATTTTATCCAAACTTGAAAATGTCTTTGGAGGGGTTGTTAACATATGGAATTTAGTGAAACTCTAAATCAAGCCATGTAGTAAATATGATTTTCAATTCCATTTCGATGAATAAGAGTTCCTACAATGAGAGAGTAATTATACTCCTTTTTAGAAACTAAAAGTCCTAATCCAAATCTAACATACGAATACCAATATAAGAAAACATAACAAGCTAAAATGACAGAAAGCTAAATATTTGCATGTTAATTTTTTCCAAAATAAAATGCAGTTAAGCTATTCCTCCAAAATAAAAAATGAACATGCATTCCACCAATAAGAAAAACATTTGAAAGCACAAATCCCAAGATCAGAACATAACTAAGGTTGTCAAACACTATAATCCACAAAACTAGGTGGATGTCAATGGTTTAGGCTTATAACGCGATTCTCTAAAGCATATAGGGCATTGGGAGTAGGACTAACACACTATACAAAAGGGAGGACAATGTTATAACACTCTCATAGGAACTATAGCAGTGTTATAGAATACTAACTCGACAAATGGTCAGATTAGGGTCTAAGAAAAGGATGTGAGCAACAATATTAGATAGCAAGGAACTATAGTGACTAGAATTCAGATCAAGAAGCATAGAAATAAGCGGAGAGAGGTAAACATCTAGGGACTAGGAGATCAAATTTGGGAACTAAGAAACATCCCCAATGGAGTCATCAATTATGTTGTAGGGATTAATGCATGGGTGATGGGCAGAAAACCCTCTCAGGTTTCTGATAACCTAAGGTATATAGAATCAAGGGACCTGCACCTATTCGAGCAAGATACATGAAAACATAGCAATTTCAATATAAGAATTAACAAAGTGATGGTGAGTAGTTACCTACTTGTCCTTAACATGAATTTGTTGTATATTTCAGTGTGATAGAGAAAATATCCTTAACCAACTCTCAGACCAAGACCTACACATAAGAAGGCGACCAAGTGATCTTCACAACCTATGTAACTTCACCATCTCAATCTATCTACATTTAACAATATATAAAGATAGAATGCATTAGTGAAAAAGAATTAATCTTGCCATTGTATCAACATATACAAAAATAAAGTATCGATATCATGACATAGACAGAACGAGAGTAGATGTATATCATTAGTTATGAGAAGAATGATTACAACCATGATTATTGTAACAAGTATTCCCATAGCTCCTACCTTCTCTCTCTCTCTCAACAACATCTTGACACCATAGAAATGCACAAATTATGATCCATATTATTGTACCATTCCCTCCAATATATACATGATTGGAGGCTCAGCCTTTGCCAATTTATACACAAGTTCCCTTTGAGAAAAAGCTAGATGTTGCCTCTGCTTTATTTCTCTTTCCTTATTTGTTTCCTTCTGTTAAGAGAGGAAATTTCCAAAGACAAGTCTGAGGTGAGCCTTTCCAACTTTTTAGATTCAACATTGAGTGAAATATGGAGTGTCAGTGAGTTAACTCATGTTTTAGCCCGCAGAAGCTCACGAAAGTCTAGTAACACAACCCTATAGGCAAAAAAAGTGTTCATCCTTAGGTTAATGCATTATGTTGGGTCATGGACCACGTTAGCATGCTTTATGAATTTTGATGAGGTGTGTTACAATTTCAAATAGGCCTGTAACTTAGGTTCTCTTCTAGTCCAAGTTGTTCTTCTCCTATGAGTTGATGAGGAGGTCATTTTCTATATAAAAAATGCCATAAAACATGATAGACTTCATTGCGTGAAAGGACATTTCTCTAACCCCTATAGTCCTTCACACCCCTTTTCCTGCTAAACAACAACAACAAAATATTATATTGAATCCACTACCATCTACGCTTGGGGACAATGACCATTCACATCCCCATCCTCCTCGAGAATGGTCTTCAACTTTTTATATCTTTGAAATGGTTTATTTGCAAACACTCACCAAAAACTATGGATATCCTATCCTAAATTCTTTGGATACTTCCTTGAATTCCATTCTATCATTGCCTAACAATATAAATATCAAAATGCTTATTGCTAACCCCATAATTTCTCCTAATTTCCATTATTTTCATAAATACAATCCCAATTAATGTCTCTTTTCCTTTCCAAAGCCTTTTCCATTGCCTTTGTCAATTCCATTGGCTATAATAAACCAAATGAACACCCACACTAAGATATTTTTACCAAAATTTAGCTTGGAATATGTGTCCCATGATCTTGGTTTTTATTTTACCTTTAATAACTTTATTACATGGAGTTTTAACAAGGGTTTGTTACATGATTCCACGGATGGCCGAGAGAAAAGATTTATGTTGTGATAGGAAGGTTTGTAATACTTTGAGGGTGGACATAGCAGAGGGTTCTTATGCCAGATATTCTACAATGTTATAGTCCCAAGAAACGTTCATAGATGTATTATGTCTTGTTCATTGAAGTGTACATTTTAGGAGATGTTGGGATAAGGTCCTTGGGGTCAAATTTTTTAAGTTGTAAGTCATTTTTGCCATATCGTTTTGTAGCCAAGGTAAAGTCTCCATGAAATGTGGAAAGTAGAGCATGAAGCTAAGTAGCATAAAAGGGGATTTAGTCCCTTAGGTGGGTAGGTGATAGATTTTTTTTGAGACCCACCCATGGTCTGGGGACCATGGTATTGTAAATAAAATGCTATAGAAAGTTGAGTTATAGCAAGTCTAGAAGATAACTTTTTGTGAAGAATCATTATAAGGGGAAGGTGCTAAGGCAGGAGAGGTCTGTTTACTATACTTAGGCGAAATGGGAAGTCTCCTGTAGCTGAGTGCGCAGAGACATTGATAGGTCCACAAGTTGAGTGCACATGCCCTTGCAGCTAAGTGCATAGGGATAGGAAGTCAATATCTGAATGTTTATATCTAATAAACCCTATTGTTGGCCGAAATTGATGCATCGATGTCCATTTACTTACTTCTAAAAATTTTATGTATGTTCGCTCTATAATCTGTTTTATATGAATAAATTTTTATTTACTGTGCAAAAATGGTATATTTGTAATCTTTATGCATGATAAGTATAATTAACCACCTTCGCTAAGATATGGAATTCATTTAGATAGAGTTGTAGTAGTTGTCTGTCGGAAGAAGTAGATCTGTCTAAAGGTAGATCATGGCTATAATATGCTTAGGAAGACCCTCACACAGGCCTATGGATGCAAAAACTTGGTTCTAGCATCCTCCAATGCTGCTTTCGGTGAGACTACATCCTGTGCTATGCTGGTTGTTTCCAAAAGGGACAACAGTTAGGGTTTTGTTGCTTGGCGCAGCTAAAGTTGAACCTGGGTCAGGCTGCATCAAGCTAACAAATGGTTCAATTGCCTGTAATTATTGTTGAACTATCGCGAATCACAAGAAGATGGAAAGGCTTATCACTATGCCTGGCTTTTGTTATTTATTGTTCTCATCACATGGAGACTTCCTGAGGATAGCTAGTTCCCTCCGCAAGATGAAGATTTACCTGAGGTGGTGAAGTTCGCTTCGCTGTGGGAAATGAAGGACTCAGAAAGGGTCATGGAAACCAAGATGTTTTGGGTGTTGGTCGACATGATCCTTCACATAGTGATAAGCCAAAGGCCAAGGTTGTCACCAACATTGTTTCGACAATTGGAGGCCTACGATGAGTTTAAAACATATTTTCATAGCATAACCATCTGCCAGAGGCGAGATCCTAAGAAACTATGCTACAAGTTACCATACCTAGTAACATACACAGATGTATATGAAGTTATAGGAAAGTGGATAGTTGAGTGGAGACAACCATCAAACTTCAGTGCAGGAATGAGCATGGTCGGGGAAAGTTCTTATGTGTAGGTCACAACAATGTAGAATAAAAATGAAGCTGAGTAGGTTGTTGCTTGAGAAAAGGCAATCCGGAAAAAGAAAGAGGTTGAGTAGGCTCTAGCTTGAGAAAAAGTAACATAGGAAAAGAAGGAAGCTGCTACTAAGGCAACTGCTAAGAAAGAGTGTGCTCTGAAGGAATCTCCTAGAAAAGAGCATGCTGCCAAGGAGGAGACAATGGAAGTTGAGGAGTTTGCTTCTCAGCAAAGTGTGGACAAGGAATGATCTTTGGAGGAGGGAGGTGGTGGCAAGGAGCAAAGCACTCCCTTCAAATTGCAAAAGCAGACTAGGGAGACTGCATCTAGGTCCATAAAGAAAAGAAAATTAGATAAGCAGATGCGCACGGATCCAATGGTCCTCACTGAGGGGGACTTGGATGAGATTGGATACAAGGTCCGTGACACAATGACAGAACTATGGAAATAGTTCGAGCAACAATACATGCAAACGCTGGGGAGTGTCCAAAAGGATCTACACGAGTTACATATTCTAAAAGGTAGAATTGAGAGGAGTGTGGGACAAGCGAGTGAGATTTAAGTGAGCCTGTAGTAAGACAACACATTGGTACTAGACACAGACAATACTCTGGACCTCAGAGTCATTCCATTTCTAGGTGGATCACTATGCACAACAAAAGATGAGGTAGATGCCCAGCTCAAGTAGATCAAGTACATGGGCATAAAATTAGCTATTTTCCCATTCAGACCCTCCACACACTTCATTAGGGGGTCTTATCTGCACTCAGGATCGCGGAGAAGCCCTCACAATTAGTCATAAGTGAGGTCAAGATGGATAATGAACAGATCTTAGCAGAAAAGTCAAGTGTTGAAAGACAAGGAAACACTGGCTGTGCAAAGGCAGAGCTTGGAGACAACAATTGCATAGGCATGCAAGATGCTACGAGAACTTCACATTCTATAGGATGCCAAAGTAAAAACAAGGATTCGAAAGCTGGCTACCACAGTCAGAGAATCGAAGGATGAGATTGGCTGAGTAAAATTTGACTGCCAAATGAATATTGCACAACTGCAGTTTAATTTGTAGCCAACCACTCCACCGGTGGTCTAAGAGCAGTGCAGAGAAACCATCAGGGATATCATGGAAACTTTCGATGCAACAGTCACAGGCTGCACATTGATATTTTAACAGACCATGGAGCTATGGACGACTGTGCAGGAGGAACCAAACCTGTAGAAACTTGGCACATATATGAAGGAGACATAACAAAATTTTGATGAAATCAGGGTGACTGTGCACACTTTGGCACTAGTCCAGGACCTCACTCAATTGTAGGAAGGGAAACAATCATAATCCCAAATTGAAGAGCTACAGAGAAAAGAAGTAATTTTAAAGGCTAGAATACAACCATGGATAGAGGAAGCAAGTCAGCTTACTCTACCAGTCCAGGAAAATTTAAAGACACTTCAACAGACAAAAAGAACAATGTGCCTGGTGGTAGACGGCCTGACCCTAAATGTAGAAATGATAGTGGAGGAAGTGCAGGTGGCTATAGTATAAGGTTCTACTAACACAACATCATTATATATAGAGTTCAGTGAACTCCGCCACGAGATCAAAGTGCGAGTTGAGTCACTCGAGGGCGAGTCAACATATTTGTGTTGGGGGTCAGTTGAGATATCAATATCATGACATAGACAATATGACAGTAGATATATATCATTAGTTATGAGAAGAATAATTACAACCATGATTGTTGTAACAAGTCTTCCCTTAGATCCTAGCTCCTCTCTCTCTCTCTCAACAACATCTCGACACCATAACAATGAACAAATTATCATCCATATTATTGTGGCCTAGACTCCAATATATACATGATGGGAGTCTCAACCTTTGCCAATTTCTCCACAAGTTCCCTTTGGGAAAAACCTATATGTTGTCTCTACTTTATTTCTCTTTCATTATTTATTTTATTATGTTAAGAGAGGAAATTTCCAAAGAAAATTATGATGCGGCTCTTTACAACTTTTTAGATTCAACATTGAGTGAAAGATGGAGTGTCAGTGACTTAACTCATGTTTTAGCCTCAAATGTTCGTGAAAGTCTAGTAACACAGCCCTGTAGGCAAAAAAAAGTGTTCATCCTTAGGTTAACGCAGTGTGTTGGGTCATGTACCATGTTAGCACACTCGATGAATTTTTATGAGGTGTGTTACAATGTCAAATAGGACTGTAACTTTGGTTCTCTTCTAGTCATCATTGTTCTTGTCCTATGAGTTGATGAGGAGGTCATTTCCTATATACAAAATGTCATAAAACATGATAGACTTCCTTGCGTAAAAGGGCATTGGTCTAATACCTGTAGTCCTTCGCACCCCTTTTCCTACTCAAAAACAAAAACAAAATCTTATATTGAACCCACGACCATCTCCACTTAGGGGCAACGATAATTCGCATCCCCGGCCTCTTGGAGAAGGATCATCAACAGTTTATACCTTTGAAATGGTTTACTTGCAAACACCAGCCAAAAAATATGGAGGTCCTATCCCAAATGCTTTGGATACTTCCTTGAGTTCCATTCCATCATCACCTAACAATATACATATGGAAAGGCCTATTTTTGACCCCTTAATTCCTCCTAATTTCTAGTATTTTCATCAATAAAATCACAATTAATGTCTATTTTCCTTTCCAAAGCCTTTTCCATTTCCTTTGCAAATTCCCTTGGCTATAATAAACCAAATGAACACCCACACTAAGATGTTTTTCCCAACATTTAGCTTGGAATATGTGTCCCATGACCTTATTATTTTTTCCTTTAATAACTTTTTTACATGGAGTATTGAGCAGGGTTGTTAC
This sequence comes from Pinus taeda, assembly GCA_000404065.3. Lineage (NCBI taxonomy): Eukaryota > Viridiplantae > Streptophyta > Pinopsida > Pinales > Pinaceae > Pinus > Pinus taeda. The sequence goes on from APFE030284280.1 coordinate 114,906, forward strand.
ATGATTCCACCGAGGGCTGAGAGAAAAGCTTTTTGTTGTGCTAGGAAGGTTTGTAATACTTCGAGGGTAGAAATAACAGATGGTTCTTATGCTAGATATTCTACAACGTTGTAGTCTAAGGAAATGTGCATAGTTGTATTATGTGGTGTTCATCAAAGTGTACCTTTTGGGAGATGTTAGGATAAGGTCCCTAGCGTCAATTTTGTTAAGGTTTGTGTCATTTTAGGAATATCTTTTTGTAGCGAAGGTAAAGTCTCTGTGAAATGTGGAAATCGTAGTGTGAAGCTATGTATATTAAAAGGAGATTTAGTCCCTTAGGTGGGTAGGTGATAAATATGTTTTGAGACCCGCCCACGGTCCGTGGGCCATGGTATTGTAAATCAAAGGCTATATAAAGTTTACCATGGTATTGTAAAGCAAAGGCTATATAAAGTTGAGCCATAGGAAGTCTAGAAGATAAATTTTTGTGAAGAATCATTGTAAGGGAAAGGTGCTAAGGCATGTAAGGTATGTTTCTTGTACTTAGGAAAAATGGGAAGGCTCCTGCAGCTAAGTGTGCAAAGACTGGTAAGTTTGCAGGGTAGGTGCACAAGCCCGTGCAACTGAGTCCACAGGGATAGGACGTCAATATGTAAACATTTATATCTAAGAAAGAAAATTTTGGGCCAAAATTAATGCATCTATGTCCTTTTACTTAGGCAATATTTATGTATCTTTTTTGTGTAATCTTTTTTATATGAATAAATTATTATTTCTTAAACATAAATGGTAGATATATAATCTTTATGCATGATAAGTATAAATAACCACCTTCGCGAAGATATGGAAGTCATTTAGATAGAGTTGCAGTAGTTGTCTATTGCAAGAAGTAGATCTATGAAATAGTATATCTGAGCCATAACATCCTTAGGAAGACCATCACATAGGCCTTTGGATGTAGAAACTTGGTTCTAGCATCCCCTAATACTTTTCAAGTGAGACTATAGCCTGCACTATGTAGGTTGTTGATGAAAGGGCCAAAAGTTAGGGTTTTGTTGCTTCGAACAATTAAAGTTGAACTTGGGTTAGGCCCCATCAAGCCAATGTGAGACAAATCACATAATCAACAATAGGCCTTTTAATATCTAGATCATTGGGTAGTGGTGGAAAAAAAACTTAAGGAAGTGTCTCCAACATTTGGGATAGTATTTTCATAGTTTTTGGCTTGTGTCTGCAAACAAATTATTTTAAAAGCATAAACAACTAACAATCCTTCTCCATATGGAGGAGGATGTGAACCTTCATTGCCTCCTTGTGTAGGTGGTGGTATCTTTTGTGGGTGGTGGTGGTCTCATGAATACCAGTTGTTATTGTTGTTGAGTAGGATAAGGGTTGTTGAGGACCACATAGGTTACCTAATTCCCTTTCACACAAGGAAGTTTTTGCACTATTGAAGATGAGGATATTTATAGGTAAAATGGTCCTCAATGAGTTCAAATTGATAGCGTTATCTTTCCCTTTCTCCAATTTACCAGAAACTTTTTGATTTGGGTTATTCTGGGTTGTCTAATTCTCTTCAGAAGGAGCAATATTTTTCTTAATCTTCTTGTTCTTACCACTCGGTTTTTGTGTAAAATGCACAAAGTTATTCAGAGTAGTTGGAGGAGCAACAAATTTGGTAGTAGGACAAGGATTGAATGCAATAGATAATTGGGCAGCTTTCCTGCTCAATTGTCTTACAACAGACCCAGAGGTGGTGCCAATGATACCGCCAACATCCGCACTGGGTTGCTGAGTAGAAGGAGAATTAGAATTTCTTGGGGCATTAGGGAGTAAATCATAAATACTTCTCGATAGAGAATATATCATATATAAATTTTGGGAACGTCGAATAGGTTAATATTCAGTGACCACAACAACCATGGAAACATCCTTCGCTGTGGTGGGGGGGGGGGGAGATGCAAAACCAGTTTGCTAAGTGGTAATGTGGAATGGGGGTCATGAAAAGCCTTTGTCTACATATTCATTTATGGATGTGATCAGAGATGTGAGTAGAAATGTCTTGGAATAAGGTGATAAGAATTTTCATTTTGGTTTCATAACAGATAGGTAACTGGATGTGTTTTAAAAATTCCATAGCAAGGGAACCAAGAGTATTGATTGAAGCGAGTGGTAACTCAATGTACCACATTGAAGCATTGTCAGTTACGTGTGGGAGGGAATATGAGCCACATACTATCAATAATCGTGTATTTTGATACATAGTAGAGGTGGTAAGTGATGACGTGTGTTGTCAGGTCATCTCCCCGTTTTTGTTCGAACTTCGGGATATCTACAAGAATCTTATGCAGGACTGGAGACCAAAGTAAGTTATGCTTGATGGGGTCGCTCATGAGCTTGTGAAGATCCAAGATGTATATAATATATAGGAAATACTAAGGTGTAGGTATCCTTAAATCAGACTAAGGCAGTGCAAGATGACGTGAAGGATGAGGAGGCCCTCCAGTCAATTGGTTCCTAGTAGGATATATAGGATGCAATGGATAATAGTTAACTAGTGGTGGGGGTGGGCTCATATAAAGTGGTAGGCCATACGCCATACTAGGGTGGGTGATAAAAGATTGGTTTTCCTCAGTATATAAGTTGGCCCCTTTCCTCAATGGTGTTTGAGGAGGGGGGGCCCAAATCAATAAAACAAGATAGGGTTGAGGGATATTGTTGGTCACATAAATTGCAGAGGGTATGGGACCACCAACAATAGAGTGTCCCGGGAGTGAATAGATTAATCAGCGAAGGACCAAGTTTTCCTATAAGTGGTATGTGGACATGGATGCCCACAACATGGATGTGCATGCTAGAAACCTTTCCCCAACACATTAATGCTTGGGGGTTAGAACTTAAGAAGGGATTCTAACCAAAATTATTTTTGAAGGTAGTCATACTATGTTGGGTCCCTATAGTACTAGTGATTACCCCATTACTATTGTAGTTGTACCCCTTATTAATATTTTTGTGCCCCTATGTCCCCATATTGTTATTACTGTGCCCCATAGAATCCCTCTATTGTTATTTTTGTGGCTTTATATTATTATTGTTAGGTGGGCTGGGTTATATTGTGACTCCTTAGACTCCTATATATAGAAAGGAGTTTTGTCATTTCAATCATCCAAGAATTGTTCATTTATGTAATGTAAAGGAGGTTTCCCCCTCAAAGAGGCTTAATTCTAAGGCGTTGATCTATCTTTTCTATCTTTTCTTGAGCTGGTTTCATAACATTTGGTATTAGAGCTTTGGATTCTAGGGTTTCACTGCTCCAAACAGGGCATCGTGGACTTTGCACTATAACTTTGTTTCTGTGATGTTTCAGAAGATAAAAAAAACCCATTTGAGAAGACATCACACTGAATCTTAGGTCCGAATTTTAGAGTTTTTCGCGCTATATTTGTGGAGATATGATCTGAGGAAGTTGGTCCTTTTGCAGAATCCTGAATTACATTCAAAAAAGGTGACCTGGGGAAAATCGTCATAACTTTCTCTCTGTGCATCAGATTGAAATTTCATAAGAAGGTACAGAAATAGGACGGACTATAGTTTCTTGTATATATTTTTTAGAGACATAGGTCAAAACAGGGACACGTGGCATGTCGTACAAGTTCGCTCTACTGAATTAGTCTATAAGCCGGTCACTGTGGGAGATTTGGCATAATGCTTCATTGGAGAATCCAATTGGGGTCAAACTGGTGGAATTAGAACGAGGACATAGAGGGCTATTGTAGGTCGCAAAATTAAAACTAGATGATTCGAAATTACAGAGATACATTAGAGGCAATATCGAGCTCCTACAAAGTGAAAAAAGGTGTGTATATTTTTTTAAATGTTTGCTTAAGCTTGGTTTGAAAAATTATTTTGGAGGAATTCAAAGGGCATAGTAAAGCATTATTATCGGTAATTGATGCCTCGACGAAAGAAAATGGAAACACCTAGTAGGCAACCTGAAATATCTAGCATGACTCATGAAGAAGAGGAAGAAATGCAACATGATATATCAAAATTACGAGACCAAGTGCAATAAGTGTCACTTGCACAAAAAGGAACAGAATCTAAGATGGATTGTTTAAAGAAAGGTGTAGAAGCTAAGATG
>APFE030284284.1:7237-60629 GCA_000404065.3 Pinus taeda
ATAGACCATGATCCATATGTCTAAAAATAGACATAGTCTAAAAATAGACTTTGCGCCAAAAGTAGCCTGCGGGCCCACTTAGTGAAGGCGACTTCTTTTCACTAAGCTCCATCATCTTGTTGCATTTTCAAAAAGAAAAAAGTTATATATCAAAATATGATGCTATAAAAGCTACAATATCACATTGCAAGCCACAATAATATGCTACATATTTCATATCACTACAAAGTTTGATCACATGTGGAGAAGACAAATAATATGCGAGATATCACAATAAATGACATAATAATACATTACAGATCAAATGTGGTAAAGTATGCACCAAGCATCACGATGAAAGAAAAAATAAACAAGGCGTTGAAGAAATGATATAACGCACATAAGTTGAAAAAATAACGTTGTGCAATCAAAACCATACAATGTGGCGTTGAGAGACTGTAAAAACACGATGAGATAGTTTAATAAAAGGTTACATTAGGCATATGCTAATCATGTTGCAAACATGGAAAATATGCGTCAATGCTGCATCAAAGGTTTATAAAATGCAACACACCAGGTAATGCATCAACACACCTAAATAATGTGACCAGATGATATCAATGTTGCACAAGAGCGAATGTCATAGGGATAAGGTAGAGACTCTGCATTACTAAAGTGTGAGACTGAAAATATATATGGCACACTGGCACAATCACACTGGCACAACATAGAGAAACAAGTATGACCCTCCTACTGCTAAAATTCCTGCACCCGCTAAAAGCGAATTACAAACCATAATACCATCGCATTCCCACATCTAAAAACTCATCTAAAAACTGGGATATGCATGAGATCATTTCACCTTCCAACAAGGCACCGCACTACTATTAAAACAATAAGATATGAAAAATTCCATTGAAAGGGTGCACCTGATAGTGATGCACAATATCTCGAGTGATAGGATGAAGATAAATGAGGAGTTATAATAGAGGGCCGCAACAAAGCATGTAATGGATAGCCTATTAAAATTATGGTTACATATCAACGTTCAAACTTGGTATAAAAGGGAACAAGGGGATAATATATATTAGTCTATGCAAAATGTTATGTGCCAGCCCACGTGAGAGGTCATAAAAAAATATGGCGTATTAAAATGTAAACACGAGATGCTATATCAAGTAGTAATAATAGGACCACCATGACATGCAGGCGATAAGAGCAATGGAATACGATGAAGCCATTCGATAAATAAATATGATCATGCACTGCATGTAAGGTTTAGTACTGCACTACAATGATAATGCAAAAGCATGAATTATAGAAGAAGCAACCTGAAGAACATATGATGACACGACATATGGAAATTACCAAAGACCTCTCTGCCACTCAACCCAAACTACGGATAAGAAGCTATATGATGTCGTATGAAATCAATCAATCAATCTTGTTATCAAGATGAAGTTGATATTTCAAAGATACAGACTTCTTCAATATTTTCACTGCTAATTATATTGAGAAATTTTATTCATAATAAATTAAGGATAATTGTTACAAGTTTATTATCTTGTTAGGTTAGAATCTTATAATATTTTGATGTGATTATTGGTTGTTGTTTTCAAGACTGAAGTTGTGGGAAGATTGCTAGTATAAATGTCACATGCGTGCATGATGTCCATCAATGACAACTATTGGATGACTTGACCAACACTAAGGCGACCCTATGGTGTCACAAGGACATCAACAAAGTTCTTAAAGACCAACGTCTTTCCTACATGATAATATGTTAAATATTATTGCACCTCACCTTATTATTTTGTAAATATTTTAATTTGTCATAAATCATAAATAGTAAAACCATGGAAAGGGGTCAAAAGGGAACACAAAAGGTCATAAGGAAGTACAAAAGGCCATAGAGAATTTGAAGAGTCGTGGGGCATTGAAGGGTCATGGAGAAGGTTAAAAGTCATCCTCACTTCTATAAATGCAGCTTCATGCCTCATTCAAAGGGACTTTTACCAGTTAAGCTAGGATAGTAATTAGATTGCTATTTTGTACTTGGGGAGATGAAAGCATTCACTCTTGGTAGATTATAGGTGGAGGGGCTGTGAGGTTAGTGTTATGTTTTGGAGATGAAATGAACTGCTCTCATCCCACTATTGGGTTTTGTACATGTATTTGAATGGGCAAGAATATTAGTGAGAATCTTTTCAACTCATGCATTGATTCTCATGCATTCCTGAGTTGGTTATATTAGCTAATTGGTATTCCAATCATGTATGCAAGTGTGTTTATATATTGATTACATGTTAATGAACTAATTCATTACATGCAGTTCATATATATTTTTTGAATCCCCACTCTTCATTCCATGCAAATGTTAGTAATCAATTGTGAACTAATTTGCAGTTGGTTTCTAGTACTTTCCCATTGTGCATGTCTTAGTTAGTCTCAACCATCTGATTATTTCTTAAGGTATTCTCTTACTCATTATGTTATTGTTGTGTTCTTATGTCATGTTCCACAAGCTGTCGATGGAGTGGTGATCTCTTCCTCATTATTTTGGAATATTACACTTGGTCTCACATTTATCCATCTATTTTCGATATCCAAGAGTAAAACACACACATGGTGGTACCTGGGCCTACAAGTTGGATGGGGCTTCTATATGAAATGGTGTGAGGTCTAATTGGGATTTCACACTGGGAGACACCCTATTGTTGGTGGACTATCCATCATCATAAAAAAACTATATTTACTTGTCCATGAGGGACATTTGTATACTGATTTCTACCATTTTGATTGTGTAATTCCCCTATCACATTTCAATCGGTTGTGATAGGAATATTCTTTGAATTGATACATGATTGTATGGAAATATACATGGATTATTTGATGACTTATGTTAATGAGTTTGATTAAGCATTAGCTAATTTGGAAAAAATATTAATAAGGTGTAAGGAATAGATTATCACTTTCTCTTAATAGATGATCACTTCAGAAGCTTATAGGAATAGATTGAGACACAATTATTCCTACCTAGATATCTTTGTAAGACATAAAAATATGAAGAAAAACATAATGTGTAACACTAGAAAAACTTACAGGAAACACAAACTGTGTAAAACTAAATTCAGAATCATTTGCTTTGTATTAAGGGTCCAGAAAAGTCAAGTACATCAAGTGTTTTGAAATGCTTCATCAAGAGTGCAACTCTCTTTCAATGGTCAACCTAGTTCAATGGTGAATTTGGTTCAATGTTGAACCCATAATAACTCATAAGGAGAGTTACTTATATAGCAGTAGAACTGAGAAAATATTCTAAACTGTTTTTACAAAAATGGATTTATTCAAGGAAAAGGAAATATCTTCATGCAAGAAGATAGAGACAACTATTGAACTGCTTCTTGTTGTCCCTATTATTTAGGTTCTGTTAGCTTTGGTCTCTGATCTTTTGCCCTTGAAGTTGCTTGGCTATTTGGTCTTCACGCTGGATGTCATATTTACTTATGACCTTTCATCTGATACACTTTTACCATTTTGTCTTTCATCTGTATTTCTTTATCTGCCTCCTTTGTTTTAGCTTTTACTGTGTAAATTGTTTGTTTTAACATTTATTATGTCAAAGTTTTCTTCTGGTCTATCTTTGGTTTAAACCTGGTTTTTGTTTGTATAGGAAAATCATTTGAATTCATTTCTTGAGAATCTGGAATAAACAGGTTTTTTTAACTAGTATAAAAACTGTTTGTCCAGGTTTCCTGGTCTTCTGCTAATCACCTACAAAATACAACAATTTATAAGAAAAACATAGCTTGACAGGGAGGGCCGAAATGGCTTCAGGGAACGGGATAATGTATGGAGGAGTCCTGGCAGTGTTTGGAATGTAATCAGAGGTCAAAATAGGTTGCAGAGGCTCAGGGTGGCATAGGCAGGGTTATACAGGTTTTACTGTGTAAACAAGTGAAAAGAGCGAAAGTGAGGGTTTCGACGTTTAAACGGTAAACTTTTTAAATTTGGCATAGAAGGGTTAAGTGAACAATGGATGATTTTATCGTACATAAGGAGCAGTTTCATAGGCTCATCACACCGATTTTGGTTGTGGGGTGGTTTTTCTCTGAGGGCACGCGAGTGAACATGGGACTGCCATGTAACCACAAGGGGCCCGAGCAAAACCACAAATCTCGTGTGCTCTAGAGCGGGTAAAGCAAGGAGATCGAGAGTGTGTGATATTGGTGTGGGTCATTGGATTTGGGAGCGGATGATCTGACGGCTAACGCGTAGTGGAGTTGCATGGAGGACAGTCAGCGGAGATTAGCGGGGCCCAGGGGTTTATTACAAAGGATTTGTAATTATTTTAATGAATAAGTGGGGTTTAAACATAGCGGGTTAAAACATAATGCATGGGTTTATTGAGTGGGACCAATGTTAACGGCGACAGGGTTTATTTAACCACACCAAGGGGGTGGGTTAAAAGAGTTTTTATATCGGGAAATGGTAATATAACGGAGTTAATTAAAATAAAGTTGGGGGAGTCAAAACTTAGGTTAAAGGGGTTTTATGGGTTAAAATGGGTTTTGTCGGAAAAACATGAAGGGTGGAGTTAAAGTTAAATAAAGTAGAGGGGGGAATAAAAGTTAGGATAAGGGGGTTTGATGGGTTTTTGCGTGAAAATAGGGAAATTACAAGGGGAAAGTGATTTCTTCAAAGGGGAATGGGTTTCACACTAGCGAAAAGGGGTTTTTAGGTAGGGGAATGAGTTTGGAGGGTAAATTGTTAGGAAAATGTGTGAAACCAAGGGGAAAAGGTGAAAATGAAGGGAAAAGGGTATTTTCTTAGGAAATGATGGGATGATAGGAAATTAGTAAGTATGTAGTGGGGGGTGGAATGAAATGAGGGGAAGTTAACCAAATCAACTTGTGAACATCTTTTTACCTTCATAACTGCTCCTGCACACTGCAACACATGATCAAGCATGATAAATGTGCTTATGCCTCAATCAACTTTGTGTACTTCTACAACCTTTCTTCTACCTACCCTTTACTTAGCCTAACCTTTTTTCTTGACTTGGGTGAATTTAGGCTAGTAGAGCCTTTTCTTTCCTTTTTTCTTTTGAAAATCAAACTATCTAATTCTAACCTTATAATATCCAAGGGATCATATTAAACTGATGAGCTTCGTATTATTCTCTACCTAACTACTGATCTACCAAGATTAAACAGTTTGGCTAGTTATTTATTCTCTAACTATAAACATGAAATTTAAAACATGAACTAGTCAATATTAAACTATTTGACTGTCATGGGTTGTGGCATTTATGACAAGCTACACACAACCATTATTTTGCATAATAAAGTAAAAAGTAGTGGCACTTGGACTTGTACACTTTTAGAATTTATTGCTTTTTGCTTTTCTCTCTAACCTAACATTTTATATTTGCCTTCATTTTTTAGGGCATCTATTCTAACATTTTCTTTGATATGGACATGTTATCAAGATATTTCCTAACATTTTTTATTTAATATTCTTTTTGTCCATACCCTAGCCTAACAATTTTTTGAAAAATATTTTCATTTTTTGGACTAATTTATTCTAACTTATGAAAACCAAAAAATGGTACAACATTGGCTCCAACTGGGGACTACTTTCTCCTGTAGAATGCAGAGGGCTTGCAGATCCATGTGCCTTCTCCTCAGGCTATGGAGTATTTTGCTGTAAAAAATCACATTGACAACTTGAAAAGTAAAAGAAACTGGAATTTTTACAATGGTAGTAATGAAATCTACTTCAACTTCTCAGTATTGAATGTAATGTTTGAGAAACCTTTCATTTACAGGGTAAGTGGAATATAACCCCTCAATATTTTGTAGCAAAAAAGTTTTGTTTCCCTTCACTTCATCAATTGCTAAGGGTCCAAACCATAGGTTGTCAAACTTGTCATGTTTTCCCTTTTCTTCTCTCCTGGGATCCCATCTTAGAACTAGATCACCTTCCTTGAAGTCCCTTTCCCTGGATCTTCTGTCAAACATGCTCTTCATCTTACTTTGATACTTTTTCAATTTGTATTTAACTTCCTCTTTGTTTTCATTTTGTTCAATAATCTGATTTATTCTCCTTGAAAAATCATCAGGTTCATCTATTGAATCCTGCAGGAATTTCAAAACAAGGAAGGCCAAATTGGTAGGGAAGATTGCATCTTTCCCATAAACTAACTTGAAAGGAGATTTTCCAGTAGATCTCTTTGGAGTAATTCTATTTTCCCATACTGCATAAATTAAATGAGAGTCCTAGCTCTTTTTATGATCTGCTAGAGTCCTTTTGATTACCTTTTACCAGACTTTTTTTGGAGGATTCTGCAAGGCCATTACCTTGTGGGTAATATGGTGTTGAATGTTGTAACAAAACCTGATATTTTTGGCAAAACTCAATCATTTTAACGCTAGAAAAAGCTATGCATTATCAGTGATAATTTGGGTTGGGCAACCAAATCTAGATAAGATGTTCTCTTCAATAAATTTGACTACTACTGAATCATTAGCATTTCGGATTGGAATTGCTTCCACCCATTTAGTGAAGTAGTATGTTGCAGTGAGGATGCATCTATGTTGATTACTTGATTTGGGATGAATCTCTCCAACAAAATCTAATCCCCATTGGCTAAAAGGTTATGAGACTATTGATGGAACTAGTGGAATATCTGCTAGGTTTTGCTTACCAGCAAACATTTGACAAGGAACACATCCTCTGACCTTTTCTCCCACTTGTAAGAACAATGTTGGCCAATAAAATCCTCCCCTTAATATATTATATGCTGTTGCTCTCAAGGCATAATGCCCTCCACAAAATCCTGTATGAAACTGGTCAATGATTGCTTCAGTTTCTGATTCTGTTAAACATAATAACAAAATATTTAGTGGGTCTTTCTAGTACAAATTTTTATTTATGATACAGTACTTGACTGCTTTCAGTTTGAGAGTTTTACATTGGATTTTGGAGAATGATGCCAGACATTCAAAATGGATCAAGAAATTTACAATGTCTTGGTACCAATCTGACAACATATATTTGTCATCAATGTGTAACGGGTTGATCTGATCTGAAGGTAAAGGTTGTTTTGGATTATTTTCTTCAGGATGAAGGGAAGGTTGTTGTGGATTCTCCTCTTCAGCAAGGATAGAAGGTTCTTGTGTACTCTTCTTATCTGAAGTTTGAGAAGGTTCTTGTGGATTCTTCCCTTGTATCTCTAAAATAGAATTGATTCCAAGCACTTTACAGTTGGATTCAGCTAGAAGCTTTGTTAATCCTTGGCCTTTTACTAGCTTTGTAGTTTTGATAGTTAGATCGAACTCCAATATTTGAATTATCCATCTACCTCTCTTTCCATCAGTGTTTGGTTGGGTTAAAACAATTTTCATAGCATCATTAGGAACATAAGCAGTAATAGGAGAATGTAGGACATACATCCTAAATGATTTCAAGGCTTGAATAAGGGCATATGCTTGCTTCTCAATTATGTCATACTTAAGCTCGACATCTCTCATAACCTTACTAAAAAAGTGTTATGGGTTGGTCATGGGAATATTCATTCTTTTGTATTAGAATAGCAACAAGGGTTGTTTCTGAGGCAAAGGAAAAGATACTGAATGGTTTACTGTAATCAGGAAGGGCCAAGGTGGGAGCTTCAGAGATAGCTTTCTTGATCTGATCAAAGGCATGCCTGAAAGAGATAGTCCATTTAACTTCATGATCCTTTCAGAGCATGTCAATTATATCTTTTACAATCTTAGCATAATTTGGGATGAATCTTCTTAAAAAAATTAATCTTGCCTAGAAAAGCTTGAATCTCCTTCTTGATTCTAGGTAAAGTCAATGTTTCAATGGTATACACATTCTTGGGATCAATCACTACTACTTCTTTTGAAATTATATGGCCCAACAATTTTCCTTCTTTGATAGCAAAGAGAGACTTTTTAGGATTCAATGATATTCCAAATTTTCTAAACCTGTGAAAAACCTTCATCAAGTGCTTTAGATTTTTTTGATTAGATTTAGAAAAACAGTTATGTCATCAAGATAAATGACCAAAAATTTATTTACCTAACCCAAAAAAGCTACATCTGTATCTCTCTGAAATGTTGCTCCAACATTGGTTAAGCCAAAGGGCATCCTAGCATATATGAATGTACCCCAGGGTGTAGTAAAGGTCATCTTTTCTCTTTCTTCTGAATTAACATTTACCTGATTATAGCCTGAAAAACCATCAAGTATAGAAAGTCTTTGTGCTCCTAAAACCATTTGAAGTAACTGATCCATTTTGGGCAAAGGATAGTTATCTTTTAATGATGCCTTCTTCAAATTTCTAAATTCCACGCAAAGTCTAATTTCTCCATTCTTCTTTCTAACATGAACTAAATTTTCAACCAATTATAATATCTAAGAGGGAGAATGATTTGGGCATCTAGCATTTTCTTAATTTCCTTTTCTAGAGTTGGTATAAGAGCTGGATTGATGCTCCCGAGTTTCTATTAATAAGGAAATGCTTCTGGATTTAAAGGAATCTTATGTTGTATTAATGAAGTATCATAGATTTTTAGATCAACATAGGTCCATGCAGAAACATCCTTATAAGTTTGAACTAACTTAAGATATCGAGCTTTGATCTCAGGATCTAGAGATGCACAAATTTTGACATTTTTAATATCATCATCTGTTCCAATATTAATTTCTTCTATGTCATCTTATGAAGAAATGGACTGATGGTTTCAGAGGACATCATTTTGATCAAACAATTTTTGTAAAGGAATGAGGCCTTTGGGAATAAAATTGTGAGACAATTGAATAATGTCACGATCAAAAATTTTTGAATTGAAATTTGAAGTATCATTTTCATCTATTTATGTTCTATCTTCATCAATTTGTAGAACTGAAAAATCATCTATAACATGTAGAAAAGATTTCAAATGTTCATCATCTTCAAATATCTGCGAGTGTTTTAGATTGTCTGGGATGAATGGTCTGTACTTGACTTGTATTTGATAAAGTAGATTGGCATGATCAGAAATTTTAAATGAACTAGGAGAAACAGCTAAGGCATCTGCATGAATATTCTGATTTCTTGGAATATAAGTCAAATTAAAAGCATCAAAGAAGCTTTCAACTGAATCCCAAACTTCATTTCGATAAGACCTAAGTATAGGATGCTTAGCCTGGAAAATATTTCTCACTTGTTTGAAAATAAGTTTTGAATCAGTAAAAACCCTTAAGTTTTGAACCTTTAAGGCTTTGGCTAATTGCAGTCCCAAAAGGAAAGCTTCATATTCAGCCACATTATTGGTTACTAACTTCGAAGTCGAATATGCATGATTGCGATATTTTCTTTTTTTGGTGAAATTAAAACTACCCCAATTCCTGCTCCATCTTTTGTACTAGAACCATAAAAAAAAAGTTTCCATACATAAGTTTTATTTGCTTCAGGACTTTCAATTACAACTTCTATTTTAACCTGAGTTTTATGTATTTGGTTTGAAGAGAGTTGAAAGCAACCAAAATCCTGATCAATTGCATAAATGGGATGGTTCCTTGGCTGGTCCATTTGGCAAACAATGTGCACAAATCTTACCTCTCTATATAACCTTAGTTGTTCTCCTCCATAAATTGGAATAATGGCATAAGACATATCCATCTGAGGAGTTCCCCTTAATTTGGCACAACAGGACCTAGAAAGGAGCATTCCAAATTTGGGAGGGATATCTGTGACAACTATATCAAGCACTACACTTTTTACTGGAATTTGGGCAAGGGTGACTACTAAATCCTTAATCAACCCTAATCAGGGCACCCTTTTAGAATCAAAGGTGTACAAGTCATGATAGGATCTAGTTATGTCAAGTTTCAAGTGGTCCATGATAGTTTTTGGCATGAGGTTATGTGATGCTCCAGAATCAAGCATACAATTACATAAAATGGAATCATTTGTCTTAAGAGTTACATAGAAAGGAGGCACTATTTGATCTATCATATCTGAGCTAGGACCAAAGACAACTGTTGATTTTTCATCTTGGAGACTAATGATATCACTTTCAGGATCAATCGAGTTGTTTTGTATCCATTTGGAGACGTGATTTATATCCAGGGTTTTTGGAAAGTTCTGAAAGTGGAATTGGGATTTTAACTCCTTCTAACTCTTTTTCAACATTAAATGTAGTCAAAGGATTTTTATCATTCTGAGTAGTATTAGTTGAATGATTTAATGGTCAAATAATAGTTGTTTGAGCTTCAGTAGCTTTGGTACGAAGTTCAATTATTGGAGTCTCCTTAAGAGAACTTCCAGGGCCAGGTCTAGGCCTAAGATCACATCTCTTGTTCAACACTGCAATTAAAAATTTAGAGAAGGCATGGTATTTCGAAACCTGTGAGGGTTCTTGATCTTTTTGAACTTGATTTTGTTGTGAGAGAGGAAGGATGACTGTTTGATTAGAAGAAGTATCCATGTTATTGATGTCTTCAATAATAGTCATAGTATTTTCATCAGGTTGCTGGTCATCTATCAGTAAAGGACTGGGAACCTGCTGATCATTACTAGGTCTCTGGAGAATTTGTAATTTTGGATTCCTTCTATACTGACCTTGATTTTGATTTTGGGGTCTAGTTACTATTTGTTGAACTATCCTAGGTTGAGTATAAATCTTGGAAATTCTATTAGATAGATTTCTAAGAAGAGAAGTTATTTTATCTATTTTAGAATCTTCAGTTTTAGGCTTAGAAGAACTAGAAGAAATAGAGGCCTCTTGAATAGATTTGAGTTTTCTTTGGGCTTTTTCCTCTTTAGCTTTCAAGGAAGTCGAAGAAGCCCTATTTGCTTCCACCTCTATAGCATATTTTTCATATCTTCAAGATTTCTTGAAGTTCTCTCTCTTAGCATTACAACAAAATCATCGTCAATGGCTTTAGAAATCCTAGACTTAGCTGCTACTATAGGGGGTTTACAATCAGGGGGCATCTTATGATAAAGTTTATTGAACCTTTTGATAAAATCTGATACAGGTTCACCAAAGTTTCTTTTAAGTTCTTCAAACTCAGTCAGAAAGTAAAGAGGATCTTTCTTTACACCCCATTGGTTTTTAAATATGTTTGTAAGCTCTTTCCAATTTCTAATGGAATTTATAGGTAACTGCCTAAACCAGATTCTTACGTTTCCTTCAAGTGAATATACAAAAAATATCACGTAAACATTTTCTTTTTCAATATTCATGTTGTCTGCAAAGTCTAGTAAATCTTGAAGATGGTCCTCAACTGTGGGACCAATTTCTCCATTATCTCTGGGAAGGTATTTCAAGTACCCAACTGGGAATGCATCGAGGTTAGCAGGTAAGACTAAAGCTGCATATCTACCCTGTACAATAGGTTGTAATGCCATAGTAGAAGGTGGTGTATGAGGTGTTTGTGTGGATGAAGAAGAAGAAGATGAAGAAGGGGTAGATGAAGAAGAGATAGAAGAAGGTGAATGAGGGGGTGTGTGATTATGTGGAGGTGAAGAAGGAGGGGATCTCCTGAATAACTTTAAAGAAGTTTTAAGAACTAACTTTGGGACCTATGGATGAATATCTTCTTTTGTTTCAAAGAGTGGATTTGTATATACAGAGATGGTCTCTTCAGATTGTTCAGAAGTGGAAGCTTCAAGTCGTTCAGAAGTGGAAGGAAATGAATAAGTGGTAGGGGATATGAAATTTGTGGGTTTGTATTAAGGTAAATGAACACTCAAGTCAGACTTAGCTTTAGGTGATCATGGTGGTAATGGGGGTTCTGGATGCTTTTCAAAAGAATAATGACAAAAGCTAAATCTAAGTCAACTACCCTATCTAAAAGTTTAGAAACCCTAGGAGGTATTTGTGTCAAATCAGGATCAGATGGAATATTACTAAAAGGATAAAATGATACTAACTCTTCAAACTGCATGGCTAAAGAGGAAGAAGAGGATGGTTGATGTCTCCTTTTAGAACTGGCTTTTCTTAGAAGTTTTTCAAGATCTAATAGAGGATTAACTAAGTCAGATTCTCAATGAGATCTGGTGTGCTTAAAAGGTGTCAGTTTGGGCTAGTGGAGTCGCTAGGTGAAAGATTTTAACCTTTCTAGACCTTTAATCACCTTAAAGGAATAGAATGATTATCATTGTCCCAGGAAAACTTAATGCAATTCGAATCCTGTAAATGGCACTAGACTGATGTTATAACTCTGAGTTGATAATGGTCAGCTATCAAGCCAGAGCATCTAAGATAATTGTTTTGGGGGTTTTGTTTTTAATTTGGAGGACCAATGAATGAAACAAATATAACACTGTAATGCCTAATCTTTTGAATAATATTAATACCAAATCAAAGGGCTGCTATAAAATTTCACACAGTGATAAATCTTGAATAGTGGTGAGTAGAAACAAAAAATAATATGATTATCACAAATTTCAGATAGAAAATTGAATAATCATAAGTATGAAAACCTCTGATTGATGTTTAGAAGGTTCAAGAGAATATGCTTATGCTTACAACAAGATGCTGATGATTTATTGATTCAGAGCGAATTAATTAAACATACAGTTCATTAATCCATTCTCTTTATAGATTATCACTTTAGAAGCTTATAGGAATAGATCGAGACACAATTATTCCTAGCTAGGTATCTTTGGAAAACATAAGAATATGAATACAAACATAATTTGTAACACTGGAAAAACTTACAGGAAACACAAACTATGTAAAACTAAATTCAGAATCCTTTGCTTTGTATTAAGGGTCCATAAAAGTCAAGTACATCAAGTGTTTTGAAATGCTTCATCAAGAGTACAACTCTCTTCCAATGGTCAACCTGATTCAATGGTGAAATTGGTTCAATGTTGAACCCATAATAACTAGTAAGGAGAGTTATTTATACAGCATTAGAACTAAGAAAATATCCAAAACTATTTTTACAAAAATAGATTTATTCAAGAAAAAGGAAATATATTCATGCAAGAAGATAGAGACAGCTATTGAACTGCTTCTTGCTATCCCTGTTATTTAGGTTCTGTTGGATTTGGTGTTTGATATTTTTCCCTTTAAGCTGCTTGGCTGTTTGGTGTTCATGTTGGATGTCATATTTACTTATGAACTTTCATCTGATACATTTTTACCATTTTTTCTTTCATCTGTATTTATTTATCTGCCTCCTCTACTTTAACTTTTACTATGTCAATTGTCTGTTTTAACATTTACTGTGTAAAAGTTTCCTTCTGCTTTGTCTTTGGTTTAAACCTAGTTTCTGTTTGTACAGGAAAATAATTTGAATTCATTTCTCAAGAATCTGGAATAAACAGGTTTTTTTTAACTAGTATAAAAACTGTTTGTCTAGATCTCCTGGTCTTCTGCTAATCACCTGCAAAATACAACAATTTATAAGAAAAACACAGGTTGATAGGGAGGGCCGAAATGGCTTCAGGGAATAGGATAGTGTATGGAGGAGTCTTGGCAGTGCTTGGAATGTAATAGTAGGTCAAAATAGGTTGCAGAGGCTCAAGGTGGCGTAGGCAGGGTTATACACGTTTTATTGTGTAAACGGGTGAAAAGAGCGAAAGTGAGGGTTTTAGCGTTTAAATGGTAAAATTTTTAAATTTGGCGCATAAGGGTTAAGTGAAAAGTGGATGGTTTTATCGTACATGGGGAGTGGTTTCAAAGGCTCATCACACTGCTTTTGGCCGTGGGGTTGTTTTTCTCTGAGGGCATGCGAGTTAATGTTGGATTGCCACGTAACCACAAGGGGCCTGAGCAGAACCACAAATCTCGCATGCTCTCGGGCGGGTAAAGCTAGGAGATCAGGAATGCGTGATATTGTTGGATCTGAGTGGATGATCTAACGGCTATCGCGCAGTGGAGTTGCACGGAGGACCGTCAGTGGAGATTAGTGGGGACCAGGGGTTTATTACAAAGGATTTGTAATTATTATAATCAATAAGCGAGGTTTAAGCATAGCGGGTTAAAACATAATGCACGGGTTTATGGAGTGGGACCAAGGTTAACGAAGATGAGTTTTATTTAACCACACCAAGGGGGTGGGTTAAAAGAGTTTTTATATTGGGAAATGGTAATATAATGGAGTTAATTAAAATAAAGCGGGGGGAGACAAAAATTAGGTTAAAGGGGTTTTATGGGTTAAAAGGGGTTTTGTCGGAAAAACATGAAGGGAAGAGTTAAAGTTAAATAAAGCGGAGGGGGGAATAAAAGTTAGGATAAGGGGGTTTGATGGGTTTTTGGGTGAAATTAAGGAAATTACAAGGGGAAAGTGATTTCTTAAAAGGGGAATGGGTTTCACACTAGGGAAAAGGGGTTTTTAGGTAGGGGAATGAGTTTGGAGGGTAAATTTCTAGGAAAATGTGTGAAACCAAGAGGAGAAGGTGAAAATGAAGGGAAAAGGGTATTTACTTAGGAAATGATGGGATGATGGGAAATTAGTAAGTATGTAGTGGGGGGTGAAATGAAATGAGGGGAAGTTAACCAAATCAACTTTTGAACATCTTTTCACCTTCATAATTTCTCCTGCACATTGCAACACATGATCAAGCATGATAAGTGTGTCTATGCCTCAATCAACTTTGTACTTCTGCAACCTTTCTTCTACCTACCCTTTACTTAGCCTAACCTTTTTTCTTCACTTAATTGGGTGCATTTAGGCTAGAAGACCCTTTTATTTCCTTTTTCTTTTGAAAATCAAACTATCTAATTCTAACCTTATAACATCCAAGGGCCCAGATTAAACTGATGAGCTCCTTATTATTCTCTACCTAACTACTAATCTACCAAGATTAAACAGTTTGGCTAGATCTTTATTCTCTAACTATAAACATGAAATTTAAAACATGAACTAGTCAAGATTAAACTATTTGACTGTCATGGTTTGTGGAATTTATGACAAGATGCACACAACCATTATTTTGCATAATAAAGTAAAAAGTAGTGGCACTTGGACTTGCACACTTTCAGAATTTATTGCTTTTTGCTTTTCTCTCTAACCTAACATTTTATTTTTGCCTTCATTTTTTAGGGCATCTATTCTAACATTTTCTTTGATATGGACATGCTATCAAGATATTTCCTAAGATTTTTTATTCAATATTCTTGTTGTCCATACCCTAGCTTCACATTTTTTGAAAAATATTTTCATTTTTTGGACTAATTTACTCTAACTTATAAAACCAAAAAATGCTACAACACCTACAAATCTTAATAGATGTTAACCGAGGAGTTCCTTGTGGTCATCTATGTAATTAAAACATTTAGGCATTACATTGTAGGTTATCTGGTAATATTACACATTGACCTTATTGGGATCAATTATTTAATGAATAAACCCATTACGAATTGTAGAGCTAGTAGATGGTTGTTGTTATTACAAGAATATGATATCACCATCCAGGGAAATATAATGTTGTGGCTGATTTCCTCTCTAGTCTCACAATTAACAAAAATGAGGCCCTTGTAGAAGATTATTTTGTTGATGAGGACCTATTTGTAGTTTCTTCTAACTCTTTGTGGTTTGTAGATATGGATGTAGATAGACTTCCACACCATCTCTCACTGAAAGAATGTCAAAAGATTGTGAGACAATGTTGGAGGTTCTCATCAATTTATGGATGTCTCTTCTACACAAGCCCCAACCTCAACATTTAGAGGTGTGAGAGAAGGTGATATTTATGATGTCATCAAGCCCTACCATGAGGGACAATGTGGGGGTCACTTCATCGATAATAGAGATGGGTACAAGGTACTTCATCAAGTATACTATTGGTCCACCATCTTCAAATATACCAAGGAGTATGTAAAGAGGTGAGATCACTGCCAATGCATGGGAATACCTGTGTAATCCAGTGAGATGTTCTTACAACCATAGATTGTGTTGGAACCCTTTGATAGGTAGGCCATTGATTTCATTCGACTAATCAACTCACAATCAGAACGCAACTCATACATTCTTGTATGCATGGATTATGTCACAAAGTGGATGGAGGCTAAGACACTTCCAAATGTAACTAAGAAATCATTAGCAATATTTCTTCACGAGGAAAGCTTCATTAAATTTGGGATACCATGAGAGATATTCACGAATGGAGGAACCCAGTTCACATCATAGCTCATCGAAGAATTAATGGAGTAGTACATGATAAAGCACAATATTACCACACCATATCATCCACATGCCAACGAACAAGTGGAAGAAACAAATAATATTATAAAAAACAACATCACCGAAGCTATTCAATTACATATAAAAGTTTAGGCTGGAAAAATTAGTGAAGATTTATGGGCCTATCGCACCACTTGGAGAACTACCATTGGTTGTATTCCTTACGTGTTAGTATATGGGAAAATACTATTGTTACAAATCAAGACTACCTCATTACCCGAGCCGACCTCATTACCATGGAAAAATATTTACAATGGGAAGGTAAATGCATGGGAATACCTTGGAATTTGGACTACCATTGGATGTACTACTTATGAGTTAGTATATGGAAAAAGAGTATTGTTACTAATAAAGACTAAGATCTAGACATTTAGAACCACCATCCAACTTGGAATGGATATAGTAAAGGCTCAGAAGTGGAGACTCCTTCAGATAAGTGAACTATATGAAATTTTTTAGGCTGCTTTGCACCAAGAAATAGTGACACAAAATCAGAGGGAACAATGACATGACAGATTGATCAAAAAGAAGAAATTTAAGGTTGGACACTGGGTGTTGTTATTTGAATATAGGTTTAAGGACTTCAGAGGGAAGTTCCATACCAAACGGAGCATACCTTATGAGGTTGACACTATCTATGACAATGGAGACATTTAACACTGCATCATAGACAAGGAAAAAACTCCCCTGATGTCCAATGGACATATGCTTCACATATATCATCTACCCTATCTTAAGGAATCCTTCTTATGAGAAATCACAAGTGGATGGCCCAATAGCGACTTGGAGTTGATGTAGAAGTAGATGATCCTTGTTGATGATTCATTCCACTCTTCTGATAAAAAAAAGACCCATCTATGAAAATACCTAGGGGCATATATGAGCACAAGCCATGCGAAAATCAACTTCCATTAGCACATGTGTTAGGCAAGTTTTGGGTAAAAACACAAATAATTTTTGATGGTATTTTGACAGTTTTGGTGGAGTTGTGAACATAAATGTCATAGAAGGATCAACACACAAAAATTTTGCAGAAGGAAAGAGCACGCAGAAAGAATCAACATGCAAGGTGGTCAAAGTTAAATTCAGTTTAGTTTGATTGAGCCTTTTGGACTAGTTTTGATCAAGTCAAGCATACTACTTGTAGTTTACCTTCACATGGAAAATATTTTCCATGGTAATGAGGTCGACTCAGGGCCACATTATCTTCTATAAATTATTGGAAGCCAAGGATTTGCGTTGGTTCATTATTGTTATTATGATGTTGTAAGGATGCTTTGAATAGGTTGATGAGCCGAATGGGGTTAGAAAGTGATGTAATATTGAACTCAAAGCCCCTGAAATATTAATAGAAGATCGTTGATGGTTGGATTGTCCCAATTTGTGTGTTTTATGTGGTGGTTGCATAATGAATTATGTTATTTTCAATGTGTTGTAGTAACATGTTAAGTAAATTGTAGTACATTGAATATTTGAATGTTTGTTACTACTTCATGTAGGAAAATGAAGAACTCATTTCAAAGTTGTTAATGTTTTGATATATGTTTTGGATATTCTGAGTGTTTATGACTGGATATAGTCTATGACTATGATCTGAGTACTATAAAATTTTGAAGATGATAGTTTTCACACATATTCCAATTTCCATCACCATTGTATAATTTTGGTTCCTCGAGTCCCCATAGGTGCCTTAGGTGAGACTTTGTCTATTTTGTAGGTGATGCCAAAGGGTTGGTGCCTGGTGGGGTTTTGTTGGCTAAAATGTTCATGATAACTCATGTCAAACCATCCCTAATGCTTAAAAATGGTAATATTTTTGGGACTAGGATATATTGATGAAGGGAATGTGGAATCCTAATAAGGAGGAGATAAGTCAGTGGATCGAAGAAAAAGAGTGAGAATTTATTGTAAGAGATATTGGAGATCAATACATCAACAAAGAATAATGGTTACAGAGGTATGTATTAATCAAGGTTTATTGGATTTTCTTTATTGAATTCCAAATCTGTTAATAGAGTAGATATAAAGGATGAATTATAAGAATAGGAATTTGTGACCTATTGAACCAAAAATATGGGCCCATAAATTGGTTTAGCAATTTAAGTCTGTACATAATACGGGCTTTCACACCATAGACTATTGGTTCAAAAGTATATTACAGGGGTACATCCTAGAGTTTGTTGTTGAGTCTATAGTATCATCAAATGCAACAGAGATGAATTTCTTAAAAGGACCACGTGAAAAGTATATTATATTTCTGCCAACTTTCATTAAAATGCCATTGTTTGATAATGGAGTTCTAAAGATGGAATCTGATAATATGAGCAGCTAAACCCCTTGTGCATGAAGGGTGATCTGGGGGATGACCAAGGAATGCCTTGAGGGGATGAGGTTTGGGGCACAAATAAAGAAGGAAGTAGAAAGTGGATGAATGGTTTAGAACTCCAAATTAATTATCAGAAGTTATGCCAAGATGTTATAGAATTGAAAACACGAAAGGGGGAAAAAAGAAAGAAGGGATATAGTAGAAAAAGATGATCGATTTTGAGAATGGATTATTATGTAGTAGAAGAAGGTTTTAGTGTGGTTCCAAGAGAGGAGAGAGATCTGTGTTGGTACCTACATTAAAAAACGTCTAGTAAAGGAGGTGAAAAAAGGTCATAAGAAAGGAAAGAGAAATAGAGATCAAAGAAGTTTTGAAAGAGTGAAACTTAGAATACTGCACGATGAAGGAGAGGATGGATAACCCTCACAACATATTCCATAAATATTATAACTTGTGCATCCCAATCACCCTGCTCAAATCGTGCCCCGTGCCGAACCCATGACCCTGTGTACATCAATTGATTAGGAGGTAAGTTCGCCTAACAATTGTTTTCATACTTTGTTTAGAAAAAAAAAGTAGGGGCAACCATAATAATAGTAGTACTGAATCCAGTAATATGAAGGGAAGTGTGTCAAAGAACTCTCCATTAAAGAACATTTTGTAGAGTGCACCACTAAAAACGATGAGCATACCTAGAAATCCTCTATCAGGAACTAGTGATCATAATAAAATGGAAGATTATGCTTTTGAGAATGCCTACATTTCATGGTTCTGGGATTGAGGATTCTGATCAACATTTGTTTATATGTGAGGTGGTATGGACTGTGAACCAAGCCCAAGATGAACCTACTAAGATTGCATAGTTGGAAACAACCTTTAGATATCGTGCACTAATGTCGTACATGAATTATACGAGTACCAATCCAACTAGACAACCAAGAAATTTAGGAGTTATAAAGTACGTTTTTTGAAAGAGTTTCAGAAACCTAAATTTGAGTCACGATGTATTACAAAATTGAAGGAAATTTGGTAGGGTCCAAATGAGTATGTTTGGACTGTGATCAAAGGTTTAAGGTACTCTTGGGTAGATTGGAATTCAAGATTCTGGATGCGCAACAAAAGTAGTGGTTCATTACTAGATTAATCCCCCATATTCTAGTACTATTGAACCAACAAAAAATTCCCTCACAATCAAAAGCCTTTGACATTGCATTAAAATTAAAGGCATCTCCAACATTGAGTGGAGATAGTACTGGAGGTTCAATCACAACTAGTCACACTAATAATTAAGTTATAGGACTTGACCAAAGGAAAATAAAAGTGTGAGGAGGTATGGTGCATGATATGTAGGAAGGAGAAACACCAAAGGAATGAGTGACCTATTCTGATAGACTTAATGGAAACTAGCACAACAATTCCATTGATGGAAGGAAGGGGGATGTGGTGCGAGGTTTGTAGAGTTTGGGGATATTCACCCTAGAACTTCCCCATGATGTAGAAATATGAGACTTCTATGAGGACTCTTTTTTATGATTTCTACTAATCAATGGGACATGCAATTCACCATTTTCATGCATTGGAGTTGACGAGGGAGTGCACTATTCCTACCGATTGAAAGAAGGGAAGGAAGGAATTGTATAGCCTTACAATTATCCTATACCATGTAATCATACAGGAAGAGGTCAAGGAATGATGGGGAAAGGAACTAGTGGACCAAGCCAAGGAAGAGGAGAATTTGGAAGTGATAGAGGGCTAATTATCTACTATAATTGTGGACAACTAGGACATCTTGTAAGATATTTTCCCAATACTTGATGAAATTGCACCTGTTGCAGAGCCCTTAACCATGCAACAAAATACCATCCTTAGCTGATTGTAAAATGGCGAGAGAAGAAAGGAAAAAATATGCATATGATCACTACTAAACTATGTAAAGACCAATCACATGTGGGTGTAGTTATGTGTGGATGCGCAAAGACTGGGATGAATGTCGTGAAGAAAACTAATACAAATCAATAATGGGTAAGGAAAGTTGTAGATCCTTTGTTTAATTTTGATCCACTTAAAGAGAAGAAAAGCTATAAGGAGGCACACATGGAGCTTGTTACATCAGAATGGGACATTCATAAGAGATTCCAGTATATGACATGCCTCCCATTTATGATAGAACAACTACCAAAAAGTTTGAAGTTGAGGGAAGTCCTATTAAAAGGTTTTTGAAATTTTGTTTAGACCTGATGAAGTATCAAAGTGAATTGGAGAAACTTCGTATATTGAAAGATCATTGCACTAAAGAGTTAGAATTAGTTACAGTGCATACCCCATGACATGTAGTTTACTAGGTTGTACACAAAAAGAGGACAAGTTGAGATTTCAAATTTAGTGTGTAGGTAGATGATTATGATATGGAAAACACTATTCTAGATTTAGGACTAGATGTAAACATTATGATGAAGAAGACATGGGAGATAATGGGAAATTATAAACTGACTTGGTCTCCTATTCAACTAAGGTTGGAAAACTAATACAAAATATTCCCCATTGACATGTTGTCCAATGTGGCAGTGGATATTGATGGAATTAGGAGTTTTGTATATTTTGAAGTCATAGAAGTAATGGATGATTCAAATCCATATACTGTGCTATTAGACATTGACTAAGCATTTGATAATTAGGTCATCATCAATTTGAAAAAGAGGTAGATGATATTTTATTTTGGAAATGGTAGAGTAATTGCACCATTGGATCCCAGGGAAGGGGATAAATACATGGAAAATGTATGGGATGAGCTAGATGCAAAAGCTTTGGATAACATTTATAATATAACTACATAGAGGGAGGACTATGCCAATCCTACTATAGATGATGTTATCATCCTATGATTTTGAAGATTGGCAAGACAAAATTCACAAAAGATACATCAAACCGCTTAAGAGTCCAGGATCTAGCCCTCCTAGACTCAGAGAGGGCTCTCTCTATATTTTTAGGATTTGACTTTGTTTTTAGTGTTCTAATGTGTTAGGCTAGATATAAAAATGAAGGAAATTTAATATTTAATTACTTGGTTGTTTGTTTGTTTGGTTGGGGTAGATCATATTTGAATCCTTTCCATTGGGCTATGGAGTCTAAGGCTGGGTGGCAGCATCAATTTTCCAGAGAATTTACAAGGTGAGCTAACTGTATTTACTGAATCTAAAAGTAGAGCGGAAAGTGAAATGACAGAAAAGTGATATTAGTAATGATTAAAAAGTAATTAAGTATTTTTTAATCATACCTCAGAGGAAAACATTTAGATTTCAAATATAGATAGTAATAAGGTGCTCCAATAGCATATCTTAAACTAGAATTTATGCTTTGCAGTAAGACTCAAATATGCATAAATGAATAAAAAAAAGATACATTCAGTACAAAAAGGAAAACATCACCAGGCCAAAACAAATCAAGTATCTTGCAAACTATCCTTTTATTGATGCTCCAGCTCGAAATTACAATGCTCCAAACATAAAAGATAGTTCAAATGACTTAGGTCCAACCCTTAATACTTCCAATGCATGAAGTATTTAACAAAAACCTACAACGATTTGCCTTATACACTTGGAAATCTATTATTAATTACAATGAAAGGAAAAATGGCTAATGTAACCACGAAGTGACCATGCTGAGAAAACTGGGACATGTGGTCCTCTTTTTTAGGGATTTTGTTGCTTGATACATTAATTTAACTGTAGTGGTTTTGCTGATGTGGCTAGTGCTAACTCTGGTCTGTGTTGTCACTTTAATCATCCTTGTCTCATTCCTCTTGATAGTCACACAGATCACTCCATGCTTCCTCATCTGGAACTTTGACCTTAATTAATCTTCTATATATTTCATCAACTTCAGTGTATTTTCAAAAGTCGGTTTGACCTGAAACATGTGCTTCAGTTTATGCTTGATGTAAATTTGATTGTTGATAGCTTCCAGCAATGCCTTTCCTATTATGATGCCTTTGATGTTGGAAAGATTTACAGCATCTGTGGCTATGCCCTGGATTCCCTTGGCATAATCCTCTCTTGCCATGAGTTTGCCATTTATGACAAATAGAGAGGGGAGACCTTTCTGATGTAAAGGCTGCATTCTGTTGAAGAACCCGTTGATTGTCAACTCCAGATTTTGACATTTCACTTCTAGCTGTACATTCAAGCTCTTCTTAGTCAGTGCCTTCTTCACTTGAAGTATAGTCTTTGTTCTATCTGCTACTCCCAAATCTTCTAGCTCATACCTATTTCTTGAATTTAAAAATTTGATTACCCTATTGGGTGTTGCTAGCATGTATCCCAGTGCTTCATTAGTAGTTGAAATAACTTCTCTAGATTTTTCAATTAATTCTTTCTGCTCAAAGATAATTTGGGTGCTCGGCCAAATTTCATTCATTCCATCTATTATATTATTCCAAATAATCTCCTTCACTCTTCCTAGAGTGTTCCCAATAGATGATTCTTTCTCTGATTTTTTTAGTGATTCAATCAATGTTTTTGCCCTTTGCATCTCCACCAAATGGTTACTTTCGACCCTTTTGATTTGATCTTGCAGCAAATTAGCTTGAGTTTCGAGTCTTTTAATTTCCTCAGTCTGTAGGTTCATGCCTTCCATTGATCTGGCCAGTTGTTCTATGCTGCTTCCTGCTCCTGTGACAACACTTGCTAGGGTGGTTATGGGAGGGGCTGTTAGAGGAAGGGCCTCCATTATCGTGTTGGCCATCTGTGCTTCCTTTTCTTTCTCTTTCACCTTCTTTTCCATTTCTACTTCCATTTGTTTAATCTGGAGAGACTACTCCATTATTAATTTCATCATATTAGCCTTTTGGTTCTCTGTTTCCTCTGTCTCCTTAGTTAGTGGGTCATGTGTAGTAGGAAACTTGAGCCGCTTATTCAAAGCCTCTATATCCATCTCTTACTTTTTTATTATTTCTTCAGTTGCTTTTATATCTGAGGGATCATATCCAATTTTTATTTTATTTTTATTTTTATTTTTTTATTTATATTTTTATATTTTTATTTTATTTTATTTTTTATTTATTTTTTTTTTTTTTCTGAGGCAAGAGCAGAACCTTCTATTCAATTGGAAAAAGAAATATTGTACAAAGGCTAAACATACAACTAACCGTTAGATCTTGAGCCAAGGATCCGATAGATGAGAGACATTTCGGGTGGCTAAGAAGTACACCGATTAACAAGCAAATCGGACCCAATGAGCATAGAAAACTGTAATTGAAAAATCTATCGGGTCTGTTTTTTACATAACTATCATGCTAGTTCACCTCCCGAAATCTGCCAGATGCACGCTAAACCAAAAAGACCGCGCTAGCAGCGTGAAGGTTAACCATAGTTCCGGACCCACCAACAAGGCCGATTAATCCTGGTTGTAGAATGACCGCAGTAGATCCAACGGTCTCAAAACATATCGCATGGCCCAACGTTACTGAAGCTTACCACGCGATGAGGGAGATATTTCCTCCCCACCTTGATCCACATGTTGGAAGGTGAGTGGAATCGCTTCTGAAGAAGAAAAACCACTTCCGGCCTGAAAGTGATGCGATACATCCGAAACTATTTCAAGGGCGGTAAAGCTGCCACCGACCAAGAAAGAAGGGAATAACTGTTGTTGTAAAAGACTATATTCCTTCGCCTTGGCACAAAGAAGAAGAGGCACCTTGATTCCTGCCAATCCATTGAAACTTCATGTACATTGATGTCAAACATAGGATTGCATACCAAAAACTTCCTTGCTTGTGTAATTACTCTGCAAGAAGGTCAACTAGATCTTGTTTTTATGGCCTTGTTTCGATATACTCTGTATTCCTCTTCTGCCTGACTACAACATTTCTCCCTTAATCTGTTCTGTGGCATATCTCACCAGATTAGCTTGACTATGTTTTTAGTGCAAGCCACTCCCTGATTGGCCAGAACGTCCGCCAGTTTATTGGTCATCCTCCGCACATGAGTGAAACTCACTGTGCGTAAGTCTAGGAGGTGATATTGAATCCTTTGAAAGACCTGTATCAACCTCCAATGGCTTGAGACTTTTTCTGGCTCTGTGCCACAAAAAATTCTTTTAACCAAGTTTATGATCAGCTCAGAATCAGCTTCAATAATAATGTTCTGGAGATTGTCTTATTTCAGGAAATCTAGACACTGTTCAAGCACCATTCATTCAGCCATATTGTTTGTAGCTCTTCCTAGATGGCAATGGAAAATGAAAAGAATGCAACCACTATCATCTCGTAACACTCCTCTGAAACCAGCAAGACCTGGGTTGCCTTTAGAGGCCCCATCTATGTTGAATTTCAGAAAACCCTGAGGGGGAGGATGCCAATAATTTGGCTTATTGGGTAGATTCATAACCTTCCTATCCATTCCCTATTATATAAGTCCCTGCATATTCAGCTGACAAAGTATCAGCTTCTCCTTTTCTGAAGGTGGATTTTTGGGGGAGTTTCACACAAGGGTGTCGACCGTCTCCTTGAGCTGTCTTAAAATCTACTAAAAAATGTGTTGGGTGGTACTATGAATATTTTTGAAGATTCTATTGTTCCTTTCTTTCCAAAAATTCCAAATTATGAAGCCTGGACTTAAAACCCAAGCCAAGCAAAGAACCTCATGCTGAGAAAAGTTTTGTCTCCAGTTATTTAGGGTGTTGATAATGCTTTCTTTGTCCCTGTCCATCTGTTGGAAAATTGTAGCGAAAGAGTCCCACAACCTAGAGGTAGAGGTGCAGTCATTGTGGAGGTGCTCATTGTTTCATCTTGGGCTTCACAGAGCTGGCATCTAGAAGGTCCTAGAACACCCCTCTTCCTCATATTTTCCCAAGTCATAATTTTCTTGTGATGAACCAACCACACGAAGAGTTTGATTTTCATCCAACCTTGATGCTTCCAAAGGTTCTACCAAACCTTGTCCAGAACTTGGGAATCTAGCACAAGGAATACCTTCTTTGCTTCCTTAATATTGAAGGTGCCTTGTTTATTGTTGCCCCATCTGAGTTGGTCATGCCTCTCTAAAACTAGAATCTTCCTTTGTTCCAAAATTCGCATTAATGCCTTTGTTTTTTCTTTCAAGGGGTTGTCAGCCCCAAATTATATATTCTTCCAGGTTCTCCATTTGTCTTCTAGACTAGGGTGTTCCCAAAAATATTTAACCTTGAAAAGCCCTTTGGTTTCCGTTTCTTTCTTTAGGTCCAACAAGTCCTCTCTTAACAATGTAGGTTCTTGTTGCCATCTATCCTCCTAGAGCAAGGTCCCCTTCTCTGATTTCCCAGAAACTATTTTTCTGCATTAATTCTCTATTCTCCCAGGTCTTATTCCAAATGTGGGATCCTTTTATGATTCCTGTCATCCTTATGTGATCTTTCTCTTGCCAAGTGCTGGCATATTTTTCTTTCCATACACGAGCCCACTGAGCCTTTGGATCCTTTCCCCAATGCCACAATAATTTTTCCCCTAAAACCTTGCTGAGTACATCTGGATCATCCAGTCCAAGGCCCCCATGTGATTTCAGTTTTCAAAGCTTATCCCAAGCAACCAAGGCCCATTTCTTTCTCTCCTCCCACTTACCCCAAAGAAAGTCTCTTTGAATAGTTCTCAATTGTTGTAAAATCCCCTTTGGAGTTGGAAGTGCTGAAAGCATAAAAGTGGGGATAGATTGCAAAACAACTTTTGTAAGCACCAACTGTCCTGCCAAGTTTAAAGATCTGATAGTCCATTTCTGATTTTATCTTGCATCTTATTTATTATCGACTCCCATATTTTTTTCTGCAGAGGTTTATCAGTAAGAGGAACTCCTAGGTACATGGAAGGAAGGACCTCCCTTTGAAAGCCTAGAATTCTGGAGATGTTTCTCTAAATAGCAATGTTAGTATTAAAGAAAAAAATCTTGGATTTAGACAGATTTACCTCCATACCTATGAGCATTGCAAAGTCCCGTAGGAGTTGCTTATAAGCAAGAGCTTCTTTTACCGTGGGGACTCCCTACAACATAGTATCATCAACAAATTATTTATGGGACAAAGCTTATCCATTTTCAAAATGTTGGATACCCTTGATATAACTCCTTTCTTTCACATGCTTGATAGATCTCCCAAGTCCTTCCATTTGAGGATAAAGAGAAAGGGAGAGAGTGGGTCTCCCTATCTGAAACCTCTTGAGGGAGAAAAGGTCTTAGAAGGAGAACCATTGACTAATATTGAAAAGCTAGAAGAAGCGACCAGTGCCATAACCCATCTTACCCAATTATGATCAAAGCCAAAGGCAAGAAGGACCTTCCTAATATAGGTCCAATTTAGCTTATCATAAGCTTTGGCAAGGTCTAGTTGCATAATCATTCTCGCCTTCTTATTGCTTAACAATGAATGCACCACTTCATGCACTTGAATGATATTATTGAGAATTTGTCTACCCTCCACATATCCTGATTGCTCCACTGACACAAGAGTAGGGAGAAGGGGTTTGAGTCTGTTGGCAACCACTTTGGAAATAATTTTATACACCACATTACACAAAGCTATGGGCCTAAACTTGTCTGGAGTGTGGGCATTATCCTGTTTGGGGATCAAGGAGATGAAAGAAGTATTGAGCGCCTTTAGAATGGTTCTATTCATCTTGGAATCCTCCACCACATTCATAATATCTTGTTTAACAATGTTCCAACAGGCTTTGAAGAATTCTGCATTGAAACCATCAGGGCTTGGCACTTTTCCATTCTACATTTCCTTAACTACTTCACTGACCTCTTCTTCAGTCACTGGCTTGTTGAGATTGAAATTATCTTCTCTAGATACTAGCCTGGGTATATGCCTTGTTAAGTCCCTGATAAAATGTTCTCTGTCTGCAGTGGTCTCCTTTGATATACCTTGAAAGTGTTGGACTAACACAGATTCTATTGTTTCACGGGAATTGTGCAAATGACCTCTCTCGTCCTTGATTGAAGAGATCCTATTATGAGATTTGTTTTCCATGGTGGATTTGTGGAAAACTTTGGTGTTCCATTCCCCTTCTTTTAGCCATTGAACTCTAGATTTTTGTCTCCAATATATTTCTTCTTGTTTGCATAAGTTTTCTAATTCTTGATGAAGTTTTGTGACTTGTTCATCTTCGACTCTGTCAAAGCCCTCTGTAATAAGATTTTTATTGAGTGTTTGCATCTTATCTTCAACCTCTTTTTTGTTGCAAAAATATTGATAAATTCCTTCTTGTTCCAGTATTTAAGTCTCAGCTTGATGTGTTTTAGTCTTTTGTGAAGCAGAAACATTCTTGTTCCCTGAATGTGCAGATCCTCTTTCCACCATTTTGCTATGTTACTAATGAAATTGGGGTGGGTAAGCCAAATATTCTCAAATATGAAAGGCTTGTTCTTGGGGGTGCCTATGCCCTGTAGTTCCAGTTGTATAGGCCAATGGTCCGATCCACCAAAGGGGAGAATTATCACTATCATTTCCTTGTCTGTGAGCATAAGGTCCTCTGAAATTATGAATCTGTCTAATTTTGAGGCTACTTGTGACTCCCCTCCTCTCTTGTTGTTCCAAGTAAAGAGGCCATTATTCATATCAGTGTCAACTTGCTTTAGATTATCTATGAAAGCTAGAAATGCTATAGAATATTTATTTAAAGTTCTTGTTTCCCCTTTTTTCTCTGAAAGTGATTTGTTCATGTTGAATTCCCCCTCGTTATCCAAGGAATTCTTGCATGTCTATCTTTGAGTTCTACAAGAGATCTAGAAACTTGAGTTTATTATCCAATCTTTGTGGACCATAGACATTCATGACCAAATAAGTCTCGTTGTCTCCCACAGGTTGTATAACCACTGATAAATAATTCCTAGATGCCTCAACATCTATTATCCCAAGGCTCAAAAAGATGATGATAATGTGATCACAATGGTTATTTACCGAAGGTGGGTTCATTTTTTAATGAGCTTAAACTCTGGTGGAACATATGCTCATTGTTAGGTTTATTTTTTAATGAGCTTGAAATTCGCATAAAACTACTCATGATAATGGTCATTGATATTCGATTCACTGTTAACACTATGTTCTTATGACGGTCATACTACCTGTTCAATTGTTCCATCAAACTGATTAGAAATGAGAATACATGCTTGAAAAATGAGTTAAAACACTAATACCCTACTTGAATTACATGAAAAGTAATTTAAAAGTAGTTTTTTACCCCTCATTTTACCATTTCATTTGAATTTGGGATTGTTGGAGCTTTGGAGGTGTTTTCCCCCTTGATTTTCATCAATTGATTCTGGGAGATCCTGTGGTTTATTTTTTGCACCATCTAGACCAGGTAGGAGCTAAACCTGAGCTCTTCAATTGCATTTTTTCCTTTCTAAATTCTGAGCATGTTTTCCTGCTTTTCTGATCCTCTAGGGTTTGAACAATTCGTTCTACCCCCATCGCACCTAGTATATATCGAAAGGTGCGATGTATACTAGGCTAGCCATTGGCTAGTCAGTATGCATCTCATCCCGTACACAGTTGGGGTGCGATGGGCGCAAGGAGGAAAACTTTTGCACTGATTTTTCATGGAAATTTTGCCTTTTTTTTCCAAATCAGGATCCTAATTCTTCTCTTGTTTCTTTTTTAGAGATTCATCAGAGAAAAATGGTTGTTACATGGCATGAACGTGAGCATGAAGAATAGGACATGGTTGCCTTACATGATCCGGGTATGGTAACTGCATTGCGGAACTATGGTTTGCTCAAGTTCTTCCGCATATCTAGCATGAGGCAACAAATCAACTTGTTGCAATATTTCCTTGATGCATGGGATCCTACCAACCAAATGTTCCAGATCAGAGGCAAATCCATCCCCTTGAATGTTGAGAACATCTACTTCTTGATCGGTTTATCGAGGCATGGTGCCCCTCTCTCACTATCAGGTTCCGCCCATGGGGACGAATTCGTGAGGGATTATGTTCATCGATACTGTAGAGAAGGATCTCAACCGAGTAGGGATGGCAAGATCAATATCTGAGATATCACTGACCAGTCCTTGAGGACTATTTTATTCACCTTTGCTAGATTGGCTGGTAGCGTGGCCCTTCATTTGGCCAACAGGTCCTATATGCAGTATGCCTTGCAATGCTTCGAACCAAAGGTATTCAACTGGTGTGATGCAATGCTTCTGGTGATAAAAGAACATCTTACCAAGGTGAAAAACGAAAGATCCAAGAACTTTGGCTATGGTTCTATTTTGATTTCTTTCGCTTTGGAGAAGATCCTGCTGATGCAGCCACAATACATTTCACTTCGTTTGCCACCACTGACTGAGCCATGGATGCAGAGATGGGTTGACCCTATGGCTAGACATGCTGGCCAGTCGTAGGTCTCCTTCTCTGATGCCTTCTTCGAGTGGTTCAACCATCAACAGATGGTTTATTCCGAGTGTCCGTATGCTGGGATGGATTTCCGGGGTGACCCAGATTTGGCGCTGCCATCTGGCGAGTAGTGGGGTGTCATAGGTAAAAATATCTGACCATATCTCTATTTATTGCTTTTATAATGTTCTTGTGCTTTCTTTAAAAGTTTATCAAGACTAATCAAAACTCATGTGTTCATGCAGATATCGGACCAGTGTGACCAACAGTGTTCTTGAGAGCAGCAACTATCGTTCCAGCAGGAGAGGTTGTAGGGAGGGCTATCCTTCACGATCTAAATGTAGCTGAGACTCTTGCAGTGTTGCAGGATTAGATCGAGGGTCTCACCCTTGGTATTCCGGATGTGAGGACTGACGAGCTGCCTCTAAGATTACAATGACATACTAATGGCATGCCAAGCCGACGGAATAGGCTCTTATGCATGATTGCACAGGCGGTAACTTGTTATCACCAACACCATTAAACTAGGGTGCCCCCTAGCATTTTGAGTTTTTGGGTCATATGACTGATTTTTTCTTGGACACAGAACACTATGTACAAACTATAAACAATTATATATATTTGTGATTTTCAGAGCTTTATTTTGGTTAAGTTATATGATCCTAATGCAAATATTGATGAAATGATTTTCTTTTATAAATGTTGCAAATTTCTATCTAACACATAATTTGGTAATGAATCGGTTAATGTGTTTAAGTTTCTGGAAATGTGTTGATATTGAATAGAATCAAACTGCCTTTCCAAAATCTTGACCCTTAGGAACATATGATAGATAGCTGGATTCCACACAGAATAGATGCCGATAAGCTGTAGAATGATGAGTTTTGAGTCTAGCCTGATGACAAGTTGACGTTTTCCATGTGCAATGGCATCAGAGAGGAGGTCTATCAACATGCTGTATTCAAGGATGTTGTTGGTCGATCGACCAATACATATCCCTTTGACACTCCCTAACTTGCCGCTTAGATCAAAGATGGCCTAGGCTGTAGAAGATAGATTCTGTGAACTACAACTCGCTCCGTTGGCGTATCCAACAAATGAATCCAATAGGTTCGACATCTGCAACAAATGCAAAAGCGGATTACCTAACCAAAACGATCACTCTTAGTGAAAACAAAAATGTAACAAAAGCATATGAAGAGGTTACTACATTGAGTCAAGCATAGTAACGCTTAAGGTACAACCTGTTTCGGGGTTGTGACAGTGGAATCCCATCATAATCTACTAGCTTTTAGGCTCCTTTTGCTAATACATGCTTAACAATATAGGGGCCCATCCACAAATACTTGAACTTACCTACTCCCAATTTATTGGATTCCTGGTCGTAAATTAAGACCAGGCCACCTTCTGAGAAGACACGGGGCTTGACATTCTTGTCAAACTGCACCTTGACTCATTTCTTATGTGCTTCGTTAGCTAAGGCAGCGTCACGATGGGTTTCATCCAGTTGGATTAATTCCAAGAAACAAGCCTCCTCTTCTGAAGTTCCAGGGAGAAGGTCAACTGCAAGCTTGAGGGATGAAATTTCGCACTGAACTGGTAAGATCACTTCCAGGCCATACACTAGCTGAAATGGTGTAAACCTAGTTGCATTTCTCACCGATGTCTGGTATGCCCACAAGGCTGAGTACAGGATTAGGTGCCAACTCTGTTTATGGACTCCAATCATCCTTTGCAGAATGCGCTTCAAGACTTTGTTGATCGCCTCAACTTGCCTGTTAGCTTGCGGATAATACGAAGTAGAGATGTCATGGGATAGTCCTAATTTGGCAACCAACTCAACCATCATGTGATTGTGGAAATGCAATCCATGATCTATGACTATAGCTTGTGGAACACCGAATCTATATACTACATGATTGAAAAAGAAAAGAGCAGCCATTTCGCCACTGTTGTTTAATGTAGGCATCGCCTTGGTTCATTTCGTAAGATAGTCAACTACGACTATGATATACCCATGCCCCTCAGCTAAGGTGGGGTTACATGTCATGAAATCTATGCCCCATTTGGCGAATGGCCTAACAACAACTACTGGCTGCAGAGGTGCAGGCGGTATTCTAGTTTTACGGTCAAATATTTGACAAGCATGGCAACTTCTGAATGCGGTTATATAATCCTTGAACATTGTTGGCCAGAAGTATCCCACTCGTAAAATATTTTTTACTGTAGCATAACCAGATTGATGCCCCCCACACGTGCCTGAATGACAATCATTCAAGACATTTTCGGCCTCCTCGTGGGTGAGGCACTGTCGTAGAACTGTATCGATACCATGAAGGTAAAGTGTATCACCGACAATCATGTAGTATTTTGCTTGGTATCGAGTACGTCATTGTTCTGAGTGAGAGGTATTAGACCTATATGTTTGGGTCTGGAGATAGATGATTATATATCCATACCACAGATCGCTTGAAGATATTAGAAACAAAGATTCATCCACGATTGTTGCTTTGGATGTTGAATCGTTGGACGATGATGGGAAGTCACATAGTAACTCCGCAAAAGCCAGGGCTTTCTTTGATTTGGATTTTACAAATTCCAGATCAAACTCTTGCAAAATTGATATCCATTTCGAATATTTTCCCCCAAGAAACTGTCGCGACAAGATGTAAGTCATGGGGTTGCAATCTGACAAAATGGTAGTTTTTCGAAAGAGGACATAGTGTCAAAAGCTCTGTACTGCTTGAACAACTATGAGAGATAGATTTTCAATATAGGAGTACTTTCTTTCTGTATCATTTAATTTTCGACTTAAATAATAGACAAGATGTTCTTTTCCATTGTCTTCTTGAACTAAAACCATTGCGATTGTCATATCTGCTGCAGCTAGATACAGGTTAAAGTCTCTTTGATAATCAGGAGCATACATTAATGATGCTTTTATTAGGGATTCCTTTAGAGCGTCAAAGGAAGCTTGCGCAACATGATCCCAGTTGAAGGGTACTTCTTTTTTCAATAGACGCGTATAACCTTTAGCAAGTTTGGCGTAACTTGGAATGAACCTCCTCAGAAAGTTTGCTTTCCCTTGGAGTTTTTGAATCTTAAGCAAATTTGAAGGTGGAGGTAGATCGATGATTGCCTGAACCTTACACGGGTTGAGGCAAATCCCATCCTTTGAAATTACAAAGCCAAGTAAACAACCATAACTGACACAAAACACACACTTATGCAGATTGAGTCGTATCTTGTAGTGTCGGCAACGTAGAAATATGCTGTCAAATGCTGCGAATGATCGGTCCACTTTGGCGAATGAGCCGGAAGATTGTTGAGTTATGGTTGAACGATGTTCTTGATGTCATGGAAGGCATAATTCATTGCCCTTTGAAAGGTTGCACCTACGTTCTTTAAACTAAAAGGTAGCTTGTAGTATGCGAATGTGCCCTATGGACAAATAAATGTAGTCTTTGACTGGTCCTGTGGGCAGATATTTATTTAATTATATCTGGAAAATCCATCCATAAATGAAAATATTTCACATCCGGCGCATTCATCAATTATCTGGTCGATAAAGGGTGTAGGGTAGTTGTCCTTTGGACAAGCTTGATTTACATCCCTATCATCGATGCACACTCTAATCGTTCCTTGCTTTTTCATTATAGGAACAATGTTTGATACCCAATCAGTTAGAGGAACAGAGTAAATGAAACCAGCACAGAGAAGTTTTTCAACTTTTGCCTTGATGGCAGCGACTTTCTTTGGGTGCACCTACCGAAGCCGTTGTCGTACTGGTTTGACTTTTGGATACATATTAATTTCATGTTCAACTATGCTCGAGTCAATGCCTAGCATTTCTTCATATGACCATGCAAAGACATCTCTAAACTTGTGAAAGAGAGTGTAATATACTTCCAGTTCTGAAGAAGAACAAGATTTGCCGACATGAATATTCTCTACAACATTTGGTTTGGTCGAGATATTTATGGCGATATTTTCTTCAATATTGGACAGGTTTCACTCGGAATCCACCGTATTTACAGTATTTGATATAAAATAAAAAACTAAAGGATGATTAAGGTCGCTGGAGCAATCTTCATTATAATCCGGAAGATGGGAATGATGGTGGTAATCTTCCCATGGTGCCCCCTCTATCATCATTGACTGAACAATTCCTTTGTTTGTAGAATATACATGCGACCAAGGATCTGAAGAGGTACCATATTCCTTAGACCTATCTACCCAAACACTCGATGAGCATTTATTTGGGTTTGCCTCCCATGATCAGTGGCCTTATTGTTTGACAGTTGTGGATTCCTGTAATCTTTATTCCTTGTCGATATCAAAGCATCATTTTACTGTTTCGAAATGGACAACATAAGTACTTGGGATGGGGAAGCATTGTCACTAGCAACCAAATTGGTTCCTAGGTTTGGAAACGGATTAGTCAATACCACTGAGGTTTTTGAATGCTTAAAGAACTTCTTAAGCTCAGCTTTATGTGGACAATCTTTCGTCCAATGATCCTCATCACATATAAAGCATGGATGACTAGGTTTCTTTTGCCTAGAAGGGTTTGCAGAAGATTTTTCAGGAGAACACTCATCCTGCTTCTTCTTTTTCCTTTTCTTTTTCTTCTTGCCTCCTGGTTGCTTCTCTTCTTTTCCTTTGTCGGTCGACACGACATTAACCTCCGAGGTGAGAAGTTCTTCATTTGAATTTTGACTAGAAACTGTACGGGCTTTCTTCAATGTAGCCTTTGTGGTTTTCGTGCAAGTCGTACCTATCATGCCATTGCTGGCATGAGAGTCTTTGTTTGATTTAGGAGGAGGAGGAACGAAAAACTTTGGTCTAGGAGCATCATGAATTTTGTCGTAGAGCATGCTAGACTGAGTATAGATCAAGTCTAGATGAAAGTGTTGGACAAACACCATAGATGAAAGGTCATCACATGATTCGACGAATCTTCACCTGGATTTCCATTGAATTTAGGAATATCTGACAGAAGTTTATGAGGAATTATCGGCCACCAAGGAGGATAAGCAATTGGATCATTTGTTAGCCAATTTAGATCTGGTAACTCTAAAGTCGCCACGAAGGGCAACTGTTGATTCAGGTTTGGCCAGGAATACCCAGGGTAAGATGGGATTGCCTTAGCAGTGGGTCTTTGCATACTAGCATAATGTATTTGACGCTGATAACTTTGGTAAGGTTGATGAGCATAACCATTATGATATGATTGATGTTGACGGTTTTGAATATAAGGCTGCCCATTACCTGCAAAGCTTTGTTGCTCAGGTCCTTGGTAAGCTTTTTGGAATTGCAGTTGTTGATATTGTACCAGCCATGGTTGTGAAGCCATTTGTTGTTGTCCAATACTGGCTGTCTGACCAAGATGAGGGGTAATAGTACCCATTTGAGCCTGGGTCGCTCTAGTTAAGGAGCCACTAATCAATGATTGTGGTTGTGTCATGGAGACAAGAGGCTGTTGTATTATGACCTAAGAAACTTGAGGTTGGCATACAACAGGCAACACTTGTACTTGCGACACCGTCACAATAGCTGGTGTAGTGGGATATTCGACATAGGTAGACTTGGTTGCATTGAGTATACAACTCTTGGTTGTTGAGGCAGTATTGGCACCCAACCACTGGATGTAATTCCAGCATGACCCAAATTCTGTTGTGAACTCTCATATGGTTGTTCTACAAGAGGGAACAATGAAAGGGCATATTGCCCCCCATATGGCAGCAATCTGGTGTTCAAAGGTAAGATTGGCCTATGGAGACTGGACTGCCCAAATTGATACTTTTGTGAAGGATCAATTTGTTGAGACTCAACATAAGAGATTCCAGATATTATTTCAGATGAACAAATGGGAACAAACTATATTGTCGAAACAGTCCCTGGATGGACTCCATCTAGCGGTTGAGAGCTAGTTGGGACAAATGGTACACCAACGAACATTGTTGGAGTAGCAACAGGAGATTCTGTTGCTGCTATGTCAGATGACACAGTCCTAGATGTCGACAGTTGTTCAAACATATCGAGTCTATCCAAAAGATTTCCTAGCGATTCTATAGTAACTTGCGATGAAGGGAGACTAACTTTTGATGTAGAAGGATATAGGGTGATCTCAGTTCCAAAATGCAATGGAGTACTGGATGGAAGATCTTCCAAAATCTCTTCTATAGCAATCAATCCAAGTGGGAGAGGTAGACCATCAGGTCCATAAAATATTTTTGGTGTTGTAGAAGGTGTAGACTCTATATAGATAGATGTTGGAGGGGTGAGACCTTTTGAATCGGCCCTAGATGGAGCCGGTTCAGGAATAGAAGTGTTTACCATTACACTAGGATCAGTTCTAATGTCCTCTTGTGACTACGAAACTTCTTCTGTAGAGGCAGGGATACCAGAAATGGTTGGAGTAACTGGAGTCTCTAAGGATGTTGGAACACAAGTTTCAAACAAACTAGGGGATTTCGACCCAGTCAAACGAGTTCGCTTGGCCCGAAACGGTTTCGTTTCCACAGTCAAAGACGGTTGACTCATTAGTCTCCACGAACGACGGGGTTTTGATTGACTTTATTCCATGATTGTAGATTACTTGATCAACTTAAAATAAAAAGGGGAATATGTGATTCTGAATTAAATGAATTTTAGACGCTTTGAAACAACTTGCTTTTTCAATTTTTAAGAGTCGAGAAAAAGCTAAAGATGACTCTAGTCGCCTTCGATTTTTAATGAGCCTGAAGTGACAAGTGATCAGATGGACCTTTTCCTTTAAGGAGTCTTAAAATGAATGAAAGAGACTACTCTGGAAATCTAGACAGAGGGATTACCAAACCAATGGCAAAACTGCAGAATAATTTTTATGGTATGACAATCAATCTTCCCGAATGCTGTGTTTAGTGCATTGCGATCGATAGGGCAGTAGACACAGCTTCCTAAGGATAAAGGATATAGCCTATTGTGGTCTCTCAATATATACTTGACGCTACGTGGGAGCACAAGTCCATACTGGCACTTGCTGTCTCAAAGAGGAGGAATCACCCAACCTACGATGAAAGCGATAGTTACCAGGATTTACGACATTGGAATACGTCTCTAGCCTAGACTTCTAAATGTTGTGCATTAGGTTTCAAAGAGTTTTTATGTTCATTGAATTTATTTTACAATTGATCTTTCTTAAGAAGTTTGCCTTTAAGGTTCACCACGTGATGTAGATATACAATTCCTAAAATGCAATCTAAGATGATAAACAATCGTTTTTCTTCTTTTTGTAATGGAAATCCTAGCTAACTAAGGAAAGAGAAGCGAGATTCTTCCAACATAGAGCAGAGAGCACACACTAGATGCATTGTCCTAAATCAAAATCAACAAGTAGTCTAAATGCAAATGCACATGCATGTATTTTTTTTCCGCTTTCTTAATGTGTGAATGACAAAAAGAATGCTAAGTACAATTTTGAATTATCTTTTCAAAGTGACAGTACTAACAATTTTCTCTTCAAGAGACGAAAGGGAGACAATGACGACACTTTACGATTTTGAAGGGAAAACTGCTTTCGAAACTTGAAAAACTATTAATTCAAATTAAATATAAGAGTAACAGTGTAATCGACCATCAAGAATAGTAGGATTCTTTTCTTTAACTGAAAACGAAACTTGCGACACTTCCAAATCAAAAGACGATAGTTCGATTAAGCTACTTCTTTGTAAAAGAGAACTGTAAATGGCGAACAATACATAAAAACATTCACAATTCTTTTTACAATGGAGGATGAATAATGCAAAGGAAGGGAGTTTCAACAGTGGTATACTGATCACAGACAACAAAACTCCTTAATAAAGCTAAAGAGAGTGAAGAAAAAACCAAAATCTAGAGGCAGAAACAATCTTATCTGATAATCGCACCTGTAACACAAGGAAATAGGGATGCATCTCACCTACTGCACACGGGAGGTGCCATGCATCCATATTGCCAAGAGGAGGAGGTGCAATGGTCCAGGGATGAGACTTCAACTTGGGTTTTGGTCACACTTTGCAGTTTAGTTCAGGGATTTAGGCCGAGCTAATGATAGTTAGTAAATATAAATCATAGGGGCTGATCTAATGAGGTTACTTGAGCCACCACTAGGGCAATTAGGATGTGTGCAAATCAATTGTTCAGTTTATAAACAAAACCCGGAGATGGACTGAAGCAACATTGATCTACTTTTCACTTGCATAGAAAATGCAATTCGAAGGCTAGCTAGCTTAACTTCAGGCTCTGTCTGTAGTTTATAAAGCAAACAAATATAGAGAAGAAAACAAGCTATTCGCTCCCCAGTGGAGTCACCATTTTGTTATCGGGAAATCTAGTGTCCATTCAGAGCTGATAGTCCCACTAAGACGGGTAGCTATCTTAGAAATAAACAAACTAAAGTTACTTTCATTTTCCTTATGAGAAGTATATGAGAAAGGAGCAAAGAGTACCAACCTCAGTCTTTTGCTTAGCTCTTTGCTTGTTTCCTCTCTCCTCTGATAGATCTTTGCTCCTCCTTCCTTGCTTACCCCGCTTCAAGGAGCACCTGTAAAGTCAAAGCAACATAATACCATCAAAGTACAGAGATATCCAATCATAAACAATATAGGACCAGATATATATTGACCACACAAATGCATATATCATCAAACATAAAAGAATGTGGAGGAAAACTCGAATAGCTTTATTGGTAGAAAGAGTAGAAGAGAGGATTAAAACCCATTGATTTGACCCAGTGTCATCCTCCCAGCATGAAAGCCCTTCTTCACGTCATGAAAATCTTAGATCACCCAACACTATGATGTTCTACCAAGAAACTAACAACACTTCCTTACAAGATACAAAATTCCAGCCTCTGGATCTCTGGGATGAGGGATCCATATATATATGTTTGCAGGGGGGTGATTCGGCTTCTGGGATTTTTATTAGTGTCCTCTCTTTGATAGTTCTTGGTTCCACTTGGAGATTCATGATATTTTACTCATCCCTGGGTGAATTCAGAGAGGCAAGTGTCACAGGAGAAGTTTTTGGAAGATTCCATGATCATCCACCTTGTAAACTATATTTTCCATTTGTCTACTCTCGCCCATCGCACCCTACAGAAGGGCTTTTCAGTATGCATCGAACCCTTAGCATTGAGCAGTCTATATGGTTCAGTTTTGACCAATTCTGAGCAGTTTTCCATGGAGAACTTTTGGGAGATGATGTAATCAGCTGACCTTGTTCCTTTAGGGTGTGAAACAACACTTTTAGGGACTC
Source organism: Pinus taeda (assembly GCA_000404065.3). NCBI lineage: Eukaryota > Viridiplantae > Streptophyta > Pinopsida > Pinales > Pinaceae > Pinus > Pinus taeda. The sequence goes on from APFE030284284.1 coordinate 46,378, forward strand.
AGAAGCCCTTGGTTTATGGACATCTATGATGGGGGTTGTAGTGCCCAAAAATTTCTATAACACTTAACTGCAGTGATTTCCATATGGTGACTTGGAGGCTCTCCTTTTATCGATACCTAGGGGCATGCAAACCTTTTTACGCAAGCAAAAAAACGACCAATTTCTTTTCTTAGCTTTTTAGATTTTTTAGCTTTTTAGTTTTAACTTCTTAGGTTAGATGGTTGGTCCGGAAATGTCAGCACACCAGACAAACCAAAGGAAGGGTTTTGTCTAGACAGAAGACAAAAACATCCTACCTAACGTCAGTAGTTCCTTAGTTTTTTAGTTTTCTTAAGCTTTGTAGTTTGGTTGTTTCTAGCCTATGTAAAAAGGTAATGAGCATATGTTATCATAGAGTTCAAGCTCACAAAAAAAAAAACCAATGAGAGACATGTTTGACTACTGCAATGAGCAATGTTTCCGCAAGGTTTAAGCTCGTGAAAAAATAAACCTGCTACTGAGCATAAGTTAACACAAGGTTCAAGCTCATTAAAAAATAAACTTGCCTTCAATAAATGACCTCCGTGATTTCCATGCTATCAACCTTTTGAGCCTTCCTTGTGTTCTACCATCACCTCCATTCTTTTGGCCAATCATACGCTTCCACTTGATTATTTACCCTTTTGAGGAACAGCTGCGACGAGTGGTTTTGTTAGCCACCCTCTTCACACCGCCATGTTTTGAGAAGTTCCAAACTTACATGGAACCATTTGCTACTCGAAAACACCACTCGTTCCTCAAAAAATGAGTCTCTTTTAAACTCTTTTTAGACTCGTTAAATATGAAAAGATTGTCGAGCTATTGGCCTTTCCAGCTCGTTAAAGAAAGGGGAAACACCATCCCTCTTGTACATTTTAATCTTTTTAGACCTAAGGGATTATCCCACAAAAAGATTGAGTGCTTTTTTTTTCGCCTCGATAAAGCAATTGAAAAATCATCCCTTACATATTATTTTATACTTTTTCAGACTTAAGGGATTAAAAAATAGCGACAAACTTGTCCACCCAGACAAGAACGAGTTTCATTGTTGCTAGGCTCGCTAAAATATAGTGATAGGTTTGCCCGAAGGGCAAATTATAGAACAAGCATATGTTATCCTCCTCAAGCTTGACAAAAATAAAGAGGTACTGGCTAGCAATGACTGGGGACAAAGGGAAGACAACTTGAAGAATTTTATTGGTAGCAGGTCGCTCTTGAACATGACACTTTCGCTCCATCATCATGATTGAGTCGGGTTAGGTTATTCTGTTCGCCAGTCATATCACCATTGGTCCTCCATACCATCCATCTTTTGTGGTTAACACTACCAATCCATCTTAGTGTCACCGATATGTTCAAGATAAGTCATTCAGATAATTCACCATCCAGCTAATGCCTCATCCACTGCAATACCTTCACCCTCCATTTTTCATGACCGCCATCCCTGAACCTTGTATCATCATATCGTTTTCACCTCCAGAAAATCATTTGCTTCATTTCGTGTCGTAGATGTGGGGTACATCAAAGCCCTCCTATGACGGGTCACTTCTTGTCAACATCAGCTCATTATCGAAGAAGTTGACTTGGAAACAACCCTTTCAGTACTTTGAAGCTTGCATGCCTCAATGGCAAGTTTCTCACTTCCGGTGACATGTTTACATCAATGGCCTTTAACCAAAAGTTTTACGTGGTGTTCGACATCGGATCATATATTCACACCACGTGAAGTGTATTGTAGTACCTTCAGGGTCAGTATCATTATCAATGATTCCTCTCGTGCCCGTTAACAACTTACATCATTGGTTGGTAATCAGGCGATATCTTTCCATGTTCGACTTTAGGACATCTTTTCACATGGATCGACTTGTACATCGGGTGAAGATTGAACGAGTTTGAAGACCGCAGATCTAGTTTCATCCGTCTGGGCTGCAATATATTCAGGGAAATAAAGACATCAAATGTACATGGAAGCTACATAGATGGTCATCCAAGCCAGGGACAATGACCCTTCATATGAAAAATCACCAGTCTGCAACTGCAGAAGATTATCTGTTCTATGTACATGAAAATGAATTTATAAAGCTAAGCATGGGAATGCCCGCCTTAGCTAGATCATGAAAATAATATGATGATGATGTATTATATTGTATCTTATACAGGTCACCTTCCAGTTCGAATACCTTAGATCCTCATGATAAAGCATTTCACCCGACATCAAAAGATTTATGACCTCATGCTTTAGGGGGCAACTGTTATAGACATATTTGGGCACTTCAACTCCAATCACATATGTCGATAAACCAAGGGATATTTAACCCCTAAAAGTGTTGTTTCATACCCTAAAGGATCATGATCAACTGATTACATCATTTCCCAGAAGTTCCACCTGAAAAACCACTCAGAACTGGCCAAAACTAGACCACACTGACTGCTCCATTGTCAAGGTGCGATGCATACTGGCTCATACACTAGCCAGGTGTGATGCATACTGAAGAGGCCTTCTGTAGGGTGTGATGAGTGAGAATGGACAAATGGCTGAGACAATTTGCTAAGTGGATGCTCATGGAATCTTCTAGAGACTTCTTCCATGACACTTGCCTCTCTGAATTTTCCCAGGGATGAGTAAGAGATCAATGAAATATCAAAGTGGAACCAAGAACTATCAGTGGAATGACACTAATAAAAAACCCAGAGCTGACTCACACCCTTGTAGACATCTATAAATGGATCCCTCATCTGAGAGATCTAGAGGTTGGAATTTTGTAATTTGTGAGGAAGCACTGTTAGTTTGTCTTTGAGAGAGAACATTGTATTGTTGGGTGATCTTGCTTCTCATGAGGTGAAGAGGGATTTGATGCTGGGAGGATGATGCTGGATCAGACAACTGGGTTGTAATCCTCTCTTCTATTATTAATAAAGTTCTTTGAGTTTTCCTCCATACAATCATGTATTTGCGAATCTTGTTATTTGTGAATGCAATTGTATGATCAATGTATTTCTGATTCTGCATTTTTTATGATATTATAGATTGAGATGCTTTTATGGTGTTTTGTTACTTTGTCTCTACAGGTATTCTCTAAGTAGGGCAAGTAGGAGAGGAGTTGGAAGCTCTATCAAGGGAGAGATAAATGAAGCAAGTAGTCAAGTGGAAGATCCAGGTTGGTCCCTTTGCTTCTCTCTTATCTATCATACATAAATGAAATCACAAAGTTCTTTGATTGTTTGTTTCTAAGATAGCTACCAATCTTAGTGGGACTAGCAGATCGAAGAGACACTAGTTTTCCTGGAAACACTAGATCAAAAAGGAATTCCCTTCCTCTCACCACCCCAATCCTAAAAACATGTTTGACAATCCACCCTTAGCCAAAGTCTCCCTTCCATACATTCAAGGGGTTACTAATCACTTTTCCATAATCATTTCTAAAAGCAACATGAAATCCTTGTTCAAACCCTATAAAACCCTATAAAACCCTCAACTGGCTCTTCATATCATTACTAAAGATAAGAATGACTCTATTCTTGGCCCCAAAGACTATGAGATTCCTTGTTCTTATGGAATGTTTTACATAGGAAAAACTGAGATATCCTTCAAATCCAACCTTAAAGAACATATGTTTGACAACTACCATAACTGAATTGTTAAATACACCGTCATTGAATACTCCCAAAATACCAAACGTTTGATTAATTTTAATAAAACCAAAAACTTGTCTTTTCCCCCTTCCATTTGAATTGTGTCATTAGGGAATCTCTAGAAATTGAAAAGCATGCTAACAACGTTAATTGGGAGGATGGGTGTAAGTTGAGCCATTCCTAGAAACCCACTATCAATTTTTTGTCCTCTAAGCCTAATCCCCCTAACGATGATGTTAGTCCTAACCATCTTTAGTACCCCCTTCCCATTCATCATTCCCTGATCTTATTTGGTCCTCTTCAATACTTTGTTCTCATTACCCCACTCCCATCCTTTCTCTCCCTTAATTGTCCCTCTTCTATCCCCCTTCTCTAGCCTTATTCATCTTATCTAATTTCTTCCTCTTTTTTCTTCTCTTATATTAATCTTATTTTTTTCGTTTTAATATTTTAATTCTAATTTACTAGAAATATTTAATTGTAACCCCAATTTATTTCTAACGTCTAAATACTTAAATTGGGTTTAAGTATTAAGATAACAATTAATTTGGGGTTAGAATTAAATATTTTTTTTAATTTTAAATCATTAATTATACTTTAATGATTTTTTCCCAAGGAGAAAATTGTAATTTCCATTATAAATATATTGAAAATTACATGTTGTATCTGTTGCATAAAGTGTATGCCTAAAAACAAGATGGACATTTCCATCTATCCATAGAGTGCGAGTTCATAGTATCTACACACTTACAAAAAATTGTAGAAGTATATAAACATTTTATAGTTTGTTAAATAAAATGTCGATATAGCAGAAGGTGTAAGTCAAAATCTATCGAGGATCATGATGTTGGATCTACAGTCAAGTGATGCTCTATGAAAGGCCTATGGTAATACTGATAGAACTTATGTCCCTGATGTTCTTGTATCATCTATTGACCATTGGGTTGTTACGTGAATTCCTTGGAAAGAATGTTAGAAATTTGGTTCCTTTCCTTGTAAATATGATTACAAACAATAAAATCAAAATGAGCTTTTAATGTGTAATTTCATCCCGTAGTTCTCTAAGTGCGTGCACATGACAATGAGATAGTGTGTTAAACCAATTGATGACAATTTTGGAATCACTAAAGATCTGTATACGACTGCAATGCCCCTCAAGTGCAAAAATGAGTAGTCTAGGACTATTTAGTTCTGCATAACTATTAATGCCCCTCTCAAAAACCATCTTTAATTTATAAAAAAGGTCCTCTGTTATATATAGAATAGCACCACCTCCACAACTAGTTTCTTGGGTAGATCAATCAAAATAAGCCCTAGGAAAGGATTTGTCAATGACTTCAGGGGAGATATGGCGAATATGTTGTGATTTTTCTTCTTCCGAGATTAACTGATACAAAGCCTCAATGTTTATGCAAGTGGTGTTCCAATCATTGGAGATGTCCTAAAATATTAGTTTGTTTCTTGCCCTCCAAATGCCCCAACAGAGTAATAGAGGAAGGTTGTGTAGTTTTGGGTCATCTACGTTATGCCACCATGAATGCCATGTGGACTGTAAATTTTCCCCTTGCCATCTTAGATTGATCCTGAGAGACTGATATAATTGATGCCATAAAAACCATCCAATGGGACAAAATAAAAAATATTGTCAATGGATTCAACATTGTCCTTACATAGATAACAATGGGAGGGACCATGAATGGATCTGCTTTGAAGATTGTCATCGGTAGGAGCCTTATTTTTTTATCAGACACCACATGAAGACTTTTGCTTTTCGGGGAACTTTTAGTTTCCAGAGAATTTTCCACCACCATTATTTTATCTCAAGTTCATGATCTGAATATATAAAATTGTATCCCTCTTTTGGGGTGTATCAACCATGAGAGGAGATGGCTCATATTAGTTCCTCCTTCCGATCTGATATTCTAACATGGGATTCAACAAGGGAATTTATATATATGTTCCAGTATTGTCTCCATTGATTGGGAATCAAGAGGTTTAGAGTTGTTTTCCACACTTGATTGATCATTGACATGTTCCTTGCATCTGCTATCCAAGATAGGTATTTTATACCTGCTAAATCAAGAAGCTGCCTGAGCTTAAGCAGGAGGAGGTGGGAATTCCCACATCTTGATCATGTGTCTCTTCCAATATGAAAATTTTCGCCTGTCTCTATACACCAAGCCAATCCTTGTTTTATGACTTATATGGATTGGATGATTGCTCACCAAATTGTAGAAATGTTGAATTTGTTCCTGAACAGGCTACGAATCTAGTTCAAAATCATTAGGGGATATATGTATTTATGATATAACACCTCTTGTCAGAGACTAGTGGATGTGAGAAGCTTCCAACCCATTTTTGCAACAAATTCCTTTGCGAAATAATTGAGGTCTTTCATACCCCAGCCCCCCAATTTCTTGTGTTTGGTGATCCGGTCCCATCTGACCCAAGCAAAAGTGTTGCCTTCATGGCTTCCTCCCCATGAGAAGTGGCATATTTGTTGAATTTTTTTGATGATGCCTTTTGGAATCCAAGCTAGGGCCATCCAATATATTGGTATGGCTTATAGAATTTATTTGATGTGAACTAGTCTACCAGTCCTTGATAGCGAATGTTGTTACCAAATATTAATTTTGCTACGATTTTTGCAATCAACCATGTCCAATCTGCAATACAATAATTATTTATTTTGAGCCTATAAACCAAGTATTTGATGCCATCCTCAAGAGCCAGGTGCTTGTAATGAAAGTGTTGTTGTGAAGAAACATGATCATTGTTTGAGTAGTTAACAGTCATGATGGTGGATTTGTTCTAGTTGGGTACCATACTTATAGATTTGTATAAGATATATAGGATATGTATAAAATTTGATGTGTCTCTAATGGAGCCATCAAGAAATATGAGTACTACATCAACAAATAATAGGTGGGTGAGAGTAGACACATCAATCAATTTTACCCCAAGTATGTCCCCAGTGGATTTGGCATTAGAAATGAGTCTAATCAATCCTTCCATAATAAGTAGGAAAAGTAGAGGCGATTAGGGATAGCCTTGTTTGATTCCTCGCTCAGCATGAAAAAAGTTTGATGAAACTCCTTTTATGAGGATACTATAGGACGTTGAGGAAACACAACACATGACCTAGTTAATAAAGGAATGGGGAAAGCCAATGTGAGTTAGTATGAGGCGAATGTAGATATGGTTGGTTCTATCAAAAGCTTTAGATAGATCAATTTTGAGGATGATGCTCTTGAGGTTCCTAATATTGATAGAATGTAGACCTTCTTGGGTTGTACCTATGGCCTCATGGATCTGTCGATGATTGAGAAACGAAAATTGTTCTTTGGAGATGTGATGGGATAAGATAGGTTTGATACGATTAGCAATGATTTTGGAAATGATCTTGTATATGCAGTTACATAAGGATATAGGCAAAAATTCATCAAAGGACTGAGGCTTATCAAATTTGGGAATAAGGGAAATGAAAGTGGAATTAAAACCTTTGTGCATTATATCACTCAATCTGCAATCTTTAATATCCAGTAGTAGATCCCATCCAATTAATTCGAAGAAAGTTAGGAAGAATTAAATAGGTCATCCATCAGGTCCCAGAATCTTATCTCTTTTAAACCATTTCAAGTCGGATTCAATTTTCCCTAGAGTGACTGGTTTGTTTAGATTTTATTTCTCATCTTCATCAACGAAATGAGGAAATTGTTTGGCAACCCTGAGCATCTCTTCTATAGTTGCTTCCTGGGGAGATTTAAATAAGTAGTTAAAATGTGTGATGTCCATATATGCAAGTTGATTGAAAGTAGTTTCCTCCCTAACCATATCATATTTTAGTGACCAAATTGTGTTAGTGATCTTCCTACCTCTCGTACATTGCTGAAAAAAGTTGGTTTTGTCGTCCCTAGCTTGGAGGCAGTTGGCTCTGCTCTTAAGTCTCCATTCTTCTTCCTTCTACCTTAAGAGTCTAATATTCTTAACTTCTAATCTTTATAGGTGGAGTTTATTTTCCATAGATATGAATCCATAGTTGTCTGAGTCTACCAAAGTGGAAAGATCAGATTCAATTTGCTGTAGAGATGCCTCATCCCTTTTCTTATTTTCCTTTTCCCACGTGATCGCCATGTGTTTGAGCCTAGATTGGTTACTGGCTATGACTTCCAAAGGAGGTGTGGTGCCCTCTTGACTGTAGGTAGTCCACGTATCTTTGACTATTTTGTGAAATTCCTCTTCCTTTAACCAAGCTGAGTTGAATTTGAATGGTGATTTTGGCTTGAGGGAGGAATCCACAATCTCCAAGAAGATGGGTGAGTGATCCAATATGCCCCTTGTTACACAGTAATTTGTCACTCTCATGTCACTCCTCATTCCTGATCCCAGAGAACCCTAATAGTGACTACTATGTTATACTATCACCATGAAACCTATGCTCTTGCATCCCTTGAAGTTTGAAGAAAGTAGTTTTCACTCCCTTTAGAACATTTCTAGACAATCCTTCTTAAAACCTATTTTTTAAGATTAGTGCTCTTTCCTAGTGTCTCACCTGTGCTGATTTTCTAAGTTTAACATTATGACCCATGCTGATTAGCACTACTATTATCCCAATACCCACGCCGATATACTTATGGAAAGTTTTTATAAAAGGAAACAGAGTTTCACATCTAGAAACTTCTAGTGGTGATGTGCTGGATGTTCGTTTGGTTGGATAAGGGCCTGTTATCACTTCAGGAAACTCTCCTATTTTGCAACTCAGAGATGCCTAGTAACATATAATCTTCAATATTGTTCTCGGAACTATTGGAATGGATGAAGCTTTGGATCAAGCCAGATAACTGTTTCAACTCTATTTTCACTCTAGATATGCATGAACACCCTCGGCTTTACAATGCTTTAGACCACTAATGCTCAATAATTTGTAGATTCAATGGATAGATGGAGAATATTGATTGTACTGGCAGATGAATATATAAACACATATGAATGAATAGCTACAGGCAATAAAAGAAGCTTGAAAATCTAATTTATCAAAGCAGAGATAAGATGATAGTTATCTAGCATTAGACACAGAAGAAACATGAACAACCTATTCAATTGCAAATCTAATTTATCAATGCAGAGATAAGATGACAGTTATCTGGCATTAGACACAGAATAAATCATGAATAGACTATCCAAGTGCAAGCTTAGAATAGAAGAGAAATGGATATTGAACATGTAACATCAAAACAAGCTTGTGTTACTAGAATTAAGATGAGAGGCTGCAAAGAACAAAGTATCAACAGTCTCCAGAAGTTGAACCCTTGCTACTCTAATCTTACAAATATTTATAGGCCTGTTTACAATGCTCTCGAGCCTTCTGAGGCTTGAGAGGTCTTAATCTATCCCTCTATCTTGTTAACCGTTTGATGCCTTGATTAGGCAAGCATGGCTCGGAGGTTTCTTCTTCTGATAGAAGAGTAACCACACTTAGGTAGTTTGTTGCGCAGTCCAAGAGCTTGCTCGTGCAAGTGATGCTCCATGACTATTTTGTTTGTTTGGATGAGCCACATTGTTGCCTTTCCCATTCCATCCTTCTATCTCATGGTCTCTGTCTCTTGACCTCTGTTAGATGATGGAATCAGTCCGCGTGCCTTTTGAAATCATTTCAACTGATAACCTTAATTGTTTTCTGTTTCATACAGAAAACACTGCAAATGTGCAAATCGCCCATCTCTGTTCATTTTGGACTTAAAAAGTCCTTAAACATGGCATATTTCTCTATCAGGTTCACCCTTTGGGTTGCTATCACAAGTCGCTAGTGGCCTGTTCCCTATATATTTTCTTTGTATTCTAGAAATACAAAAATCACGAAAATAACATGAAAATGGCTCCCTCTAGACTTCAAATATCATATATTTATCTTCCCAAACCCTTTCGGGTTTGGGCCTTATCACATCGGTGCTGCCCCAAGGCTCCCCTTGTATTTTGTTAAATAACGAAAATATGTGAAATACATTAAAAAATGGCTTTCTGCGGATCTCAAATTTTATATAATATCATGTATATAACTGCCGAGTTCGGTTAATCGTGCCTCTGTGAAACTTTGATGTGATATCGCGACGCGACTAGTCACAATCGCATATCGGTCATGCCCTAGGCCCATAAGCGCTCTTCATAATCTCTGATAATGAAACCCCGATGTAACGTGGGTCGTCAATCTGCACGCTTGATCGATAGTCCACATTGAATCACCGATTGCCATCGCAAGTTCCACATGGTTTGCACCGATTGCCACTGTCTTCCTGTGTCGATTGCGACCTTCGATCGGATCCACCGATTGTGACCTACCAATTATATTTGGACCGTTGATCAGTTAGATTGGATGGCTGCTTTGCTTTATACTCTTTATGCCTTCGATACTTGTTTTTTTTACTGATTTTATGTGCCTTTTGCCTCCCGATAGTGCTTTTCCACCATGCTAAGGGCTCTTCTCTTGCACTGGTTTTCATCTTTGAAGGATCCTTTAGAAGATTTTGAAGACTTCCAGAGCATATTTAGATCCATTGGCATGATTTTGTTGGCTTGTGGAGACTTTAAAGAGCATATTTGGTCCATTTGCCAACAAGGCTAACAGGGCCGAGAACTCCATATAAGGTTCTTTCCCCCTTAAATGTGGACGTTCCCAAGGAGATAAGATCTTTCCCCCTTGAGTGGATCTCATTCTTATCCTCCCCTCCCTATATAAACCACTTCCTCTTACCCTTTTTTGGTTACAGACAATACAACACATAGTGAAAGTGGTGGAGAGATAGAACTAGCTACAAAATTATGAAATCTTTAGCTTTTGATAGAAGAAGATTAGTATTAGATGAAAAAAGACTAGTCTTTGGTAGCTAAAGCATGAGGAAAGAGAGTTAGAGCTTGGAAGCCATTTCATGTCAAGCTAGAGGAGGAAAAGAGTGCTGAAAAGTCGTGTAGTGGGACTTGGATACCGCAAAGGAGATCTCCAACATCAAGGCTTTAGTTGTATTTCTATTTGAAGTTTATTTTAATACAGCTAATGGTTTATTTCCTATATTGGGTGTAATATTACATTTGATAGTTTAGAATTCCTTGACCTTTTAAGTAGATTAGATTCCATTTTATGCTATCACGTTTGTTGTTGCTTCTTTCATGTTTATTTAAGTTATTTGAACGAAAGGAATGAAGAAAAGATGGAGCAAGGAAGAAAGATCACCACCAAGTGGATTAGAGTTATAAGAGGTAGGCCCTCTTATTCGATTCTAATATAAGGAAATTTACATTAGATTATCTTGTTTGTGGCTAGACCCACTCTCTTGGGCTAGAGGGATCGTCTCTGTTCGTAGAGAGGATATTCCTACACCACACCCCTAGAGCCCGTCCATTGTTTGATTGATCCAAATGGATACTAGAATACTCTCTAAGTCTTCAAAATCATTCAAAATATCAAAACAATCATATGGGAAGAACCCTTAGAAACATTGGAAAACACTATCAGGAGGCAAAAAACATAAGAAAACAGTGAAAACAGAGCTATCGGCAGCTTGAACAGTGAATGCACAGGAGCCGTAAGATCTCGTTGATCAACGGTCCAAATCCAATCGATGAATCACAATTGGTGGTGGAAAAGGGAGGTTATCAGTGAAGACCCCATGATATATGTGATTACAATGAGCGGGGTCAACGAGGACTATCGGTCAAGTGCACAGATCGATGGCCCACGTTGGACCGCAATATCGCTATTAGTAAATACAACGGAGCGAGGCTTATATGTGTGCGTGCGTGTGTGTGTGTGTCTATATATATCTATATATGCGATGCGATTAGCCAGATCCGATGGATATATAAATGCGATTTCATAAGATTTTAGATCTGTCGAATGACATTTTTAATGTATTTTCGTGTATTTCATTTATTAAACGAAATACAAAGGGGAGTGCCGATGTGATGAAAAGTGGACCCGAAAGGGTTTGTGAATGAGAATGCATAATATTTCAAATCCATCCAAAGCCATTTTTATAGGATTTTTAATGTTTTAACGTGTTTTCAAAATACAAAGGAAATCCACGAAACAAGTGGGATTTCGGGGGGGAACAAAACGGTAAATGGTTTGAGCTGGGCTTCGCCCGATCCCACATACCAGCTGCCACGTGTTCACGCTAAGGAGAGAGAAAGCCACCCTCATCTAGTGGTTAACCTCCATACGAAGCACTAGCCGTAGCAACAAAGCGATGTCAGTGCAGAAGTACACGACTTTCCCACGATGGTCCGATTTCCAGAACCGTCGCGACTATTAGGTGTAATTACGCGATTAACAAGATATTATAAAAGGGTGATTGCGATGACAACACGACTGTTAAAATTAAATCCGTGATGATGTTCAAAACAGTGACAGGCGAACCAAAACTCCCAAATCAAAAACAACCAATCCTTTAACCAAATAGGGGTATTTCCCAGATCAACCCAGGAAACTTAGAGGACTGATAACTAATCCCCAAAAATTCAAAAGAGACCAAATCAACAAAAATCAAGGCAAGAGCAAACAAGAAAAACAAAGGCCAAAACTCTCCCCAGTGGAGTCGCCAATTTGTGATGCAGGAAAGTGTTCCCTCTACGGACAGAGGTAACCCCTCTAGCCCTAGAGTGGGTCTAGTCACAAACAAGGACATATCAACAATAACTTTCCTTAAATAGTTAAAGTTGGAGGTCTACCTCAACTGGTGGTCGATGGAGTTCCGTTGCGCTGCTCCAGCTTCCGCTTCCTTCTCTTCAACAAGTAATCAACCTGAAACAAAGCAAAGGAAATACAACAAAGTACGTAACCGGATACAACAATGAATTATTTACTCACAAAGTCAAGAAGTCATGAGCTATCAAGTACATTACATACAAGACATAGGAAACATCATTGATTGCATTAATAATGAAATAAGAGTCAGCTTACAACCAAAGTCTTGACGTTACAAGCCTTCTCAGAATGAGTCCAGCCAGCATGTTCTTCAAGCATTCACTCTATAAAGATGGATCTCCCAACATACAAGAGCTCTCTCACTCATAAGTTTTACACAAGATCAAGGGCACTTCACAACCTTCCACAAGCTATCAACAATCCCACACTTGTCACTCTCACACTAGCTATCTAGCAAACTCACAAACACTAACAACACTGCTCAACTAGCCAACTATTAGAAACTCTGGAACTAGTAATGCATAGCAATGGTGGGAGTTTAAATAAGAGAAGGAGTCTCCATGAATGGGGGAAAGGAGAGCTTATCACCAAGGAAGGTAGCACAATTAACGGAATTGCCACACCAGGGAAGGAAGGGTGACATAAACAAGGCCAACAACTAGGTCTGGAGTCATCTGGAAGGCCGACTGTTGGAACAATTCGCCCAATCTAGATCATTGCGGGCATAGAACTGAGCTTTAGCATTGACATCGCAAGTGATCAGTGTAGATAGTCAGATCATCGCTGAAGAGACCACATAGCCCCGCGCTGGTGACTAAAATCGAGCCATCGTGAGAATCAGGTGTCCTTCCGCGCTGGCAGCGCGATCAGTCTTTTCATGAGCGCCTTTCAGCGCATTTATTTAAACCAATAGCCGCGATGAGGCAGACAACTTTGGGAAAAGTGGGTCAATTGGCAACATAGGAGAGCATTTCTCTGTCATAAGCATGTTAGACTTGGACACATGACAGAGTGAGAAGACTGGGAGTGAAAGCGGTGATAAATTACTGTGTAACAATACACATTAAGATGTTGTTATTGTTATTATTATTATTATATTATGATAACCACAATGATTAACATCCACTAAGACCAATATGGCCTATCAGACATTAATAACATAAGGGATTAATTGAGATTCTTTAACATTTTATTTCTATGATTGAAAAGAAGCGAGAGAATCCTACCTAGATCGACTTAGTTTTGCTGACTTAACAAGTCAAGAAGGTTTCTAGCATAGCATAAATTTGAAAATTAGAATGAATGTAAGACAGTGTTCCACAATCCAAGAGAAAGTGTTTTTCATCTTTAGCCCTTTTAGTATCCTAAAGGTGACGAACTCTTTCATTCTAAAGTGTTTTAGAACTACACTAATGCCTGGTTTCACTTTGAAGCTCATGAGAATTAGTCATAATCTTGGCAATGTTCCTTTTCTTTTTAGTATTGGTCAAGGCAAATAATTTTGGTTTTTCGGATTGGAGTTGTTCACCCTTTATAGTACATTAACTTCATTTTTCCTCCCAACACTTTATTGTCCCACAATAATTTGGAAGAATAATATTTTTAATATTACCATCTCCTCCTTGATACATTTCAATATTAATAATTTATTGATGGCCTAAATTGAATTTATTTTCCTTATAATTATTATTAATATTTTTTAAATGATGCATGCTAATTTTGAATAATAATAATAATAATATTCAAGGTAAATCCGTGAGACACTTGAACTTCATAAATTATATATTATATAGTTCCAAAAAATTAAAAAAAATACTTGAAAAAAGACCAAAACATAAAATATAAAATAGTGAAAATGTTTAAAATATTTTAAGGATAATGATTTATTTGTAGTTGATGGTTT
>APFE030284284.1:60848-73794 GCA_000404065.3 Pinus taeda
TTGTAAAAGGCTAGGAAGGTCAGTATTGTAACAAAGATTGTGAAACTGAGATCTAATGTGGTTGTACACGGGGCACTCTAAGAGGAAGTGTTTTCATCCTCGATGTTCCTATTCTCACATATATGGCAGATCCTTTCCATCCATGGCATTTTAGGAACTTCCCAACGATCTGTTTCACTATGGAGCTCATGAGAATTCGTTTTAATCTTTGCTATATTAATTTTCTTCTTTGAGCTAGTTAAAATAGAGAGATACTTTTGATCTTCTAGGGTGGGGTTGATGACCTTCTTATAATAACTTAATTTTCTTTTAGCGGCTAAATTTTTCTCACAACACATTTTTTCTTTGAACTTAGAAGTGACAATATCTTTAATGTTATTTATGTTTTGCAATGCATCATTCTTGTTGATCTCCCAATAGTTTAACCAGACCCTTGTGTCTTTGTGCCACCCTCGATTGACCCTGAGGTGGTTTTGGCTAGAATTTAAAGCTAGCTTAGGAAGTCTATGATCGTCTATTATTAATATACTCATGATAATATTTTATTGATAATCTAAGCTGATTTCTTTTTCTATTTAATTATTATTAATATTTTTTAAATAGTACATACTAATTTAGTATTAAAAATTTGAAGCAATCACATATTAAAATATTTTATTAACTTAACAGTTAGCATAATTTTTATTTTTTTTTACTATAAAAGGAAATGAAAATAATACATAAAAATTTGATATTAATAATTAAAATAAATTACACTAAAAATCTTTATATATAATTAACATTGACATATTTTTTAAATTTTTATATATATAAAAAAACTGAGAATATAATATACTAAAAACTTATATTTTACCATTTATTTTTTATCGTTAAAAAAATGTTGTAAAAAAACAAAATTTTGAAAACAAACATCACTAAAATTAATGTTTTGCAATGCTTTTATTTAAAAAATATTATTAACTTGAATAATAAAAAAATACATATCTAAGTATTTAAAATAAGCTTCTCTGTATAACAACCAATTTACACAGTAAATGTAAATTCTTCTCGTATAGATTATTTTTCTTTTTTCCCAATCAAATTCTCGACGACAATCGGTAATCCTTTCTCAAACTCCACGTATGGATATGCCCGAACACAATCCCGCTCTTGTATTTTCCATCTGCCATTTGTTGTGAATACTAACTTCAATTAGATATTTAAAGATTTTTTTTCAGAAAAAAAAAATTATAAAGATTTTTCATTTCTGGATATGGCAATGATATACCTGAAGTTAAGAATTAGGTGATGAAGGAAGAAAGCAGTCTCCAGTTTGGCAAGTTCGTATCCCGGACAAAGCCTTGGACCTCCACCAAAAGGAATAAATGCCTTTTCATATGAACTCTGCAGCACAACTCATCACATGTCCTTACATAATCTTTGTAATATTAATTTTCATCTTGGAATTAAAAACTCTATATTATCATATTTAAAAATCCAAAATATCAAACCTGCCCCCTCCACGGATTGAATTCCAAAGCATCTTTATGAAGGGATTCATCTAGATGCACCCCTGCTAACATTGGAAGCACCTTCCACCCTGCTGGGATTTGGAGATCTAAAGCAAAAATTGAATCAGAAGATAAGCATTTCTCTATTCCATGAAATCACCAGATGAGATCACAAGTATAATCATGATGTAGGAATAATACCCTTGAATTTAATGTCCTTCAATGCCTTTCTATGGAGAAATTTGACTATGTTGCCATAGCGTAAAGCTTCATTGATCACCTGAAATTCATGATTTGAACATCTATTTTAGCCGTAATTTTTTTGGGAAGTCTTTTTCAGTATAATTTGCTCAGAATCTAGCAGAAATTTCTTCTAATAATAAGTTTGATTTTAAAATTTTCTGCGATTTTAAAATTTTCTGTGATTTTAAAATTCTCTACAATCTGAGTTATCCAAGGGTTTTTCAGCTACTAATTTATATATGTCTGTTATAAACTCATTTTAAATAACAACAAAAATAAGGATTCAACCCATTTGTTTTTCCTAGCAAAAAATCAAAATAAAATAACATGTTTAGACAACACCTGTCTTATCTTTCATGAATCATGTAAAGATTTCTAATATATAGTTAAAAAGCAACTTTGAGCAATACATAGTCTTGCTGAGATTAGACCACAAGAAATGTGAAAACCAAATCTATCCAAGATTAGACCACATCCTCAAAATTAGTTTATATAAATATAAACATAATTTATATTTTATACTTACATGTTGGGTGAAAGTCATCTGTTTGTAATGACTCCAGTCCAAATGTTCAGTCTTGTGCTTTGTACAGGCTATCATTTCATGTTCAACCTTCAAAACCCCAAAAAGAAGCACTGGTCGATTTAGAAATGAGTATTGATACTAAACAGAATATAAAGAAATGTGTCTCTCACCTTCAACTGTTGTAAGGCCAAATGGGAATCACCGAGGAAGTGAATGATAATTGCCAACAACAAATAAGTGGTCTCATGCCCAGCAAGCAGCATATCTAACACGAGGCTTAACTTTTCATGGCTTTTCAGATTATCGCTACCCATAAGTATATCAAGGAAATCTCCCGATGGTTTATAACCTGATCCTTGCCTCCATCTATCATCTGCTATCATCTGCACAGCAGAAAAGATTCTTTGCCTAGCCTGATAAGAAAAAAAATCAATTAGAATTTAGGGAAAAAAATTATATCTCCTTGCTCAGATCATGGTATTAAAATGAATCCAAGTCACAGAGCCACGCTGTATATTGTAAGCATCTAAATCATGCAAAATTACCTGTACTGCTTTTGCATAAGGTGTGCCTGGGATCTTTATTGGCACTGATACAAGTCCTCTCATGAACGTACCAAAGTCATGAAGGATTCCAACAGTCACTGGATTCTCAGGTGTCAAACTCAGCATCTGCTTCACTATAACATTGAATGTGAACTGCAAAACATGTTATGCAAAACTCCTTTATCAGTTCATATCTCTATTTAATATAAAACTGTATGCTATTGCTTTTTTATTACCTTTCTAGTTTCTTCACAGAAGATTACTGTCTGTTTGTCCTTCCATGAATTTATCACCAGCAGCGCATTTCTCTCGATGTCCACTAGAAATTCATCTTTGGATTTTACAGCATTCACGAGATTTATTACATGACTACGCAGTCGTTTGTGAACATCTCCAACTACCGCAATGAGAGATGAATTTCCTAAAATACCATTTATGGCCTTTGGATAACTGCATTGAAATAGACGATTCTCGTTTTGGAGTACAAAAGCATTCAGCTCCGGGTCACATGAAACAATGGTGGGTGATCCAAACAGATGGGACTTGAAAACCTTTCCATACCTGCAAGATCACAGTGTAAATACATGCATATTTTTATAATATAAAATATTAATTATTATTATCTAATTTTAATCTTACATCTAAATCAGAAACTAAATTGACACTAAATTGGTATAGGTTTTTTTTGTTTATGGGACAGGAGACTTACTCTTCTGTTTAAGGATTTGATTGCTAAATCTACTAAGACATACATATTCTACCTTTCTGATTTTGAATCTATAACCTTGTAAGAAGAAACACATGCTATTAAGCATTAAGCCGACTCAAACTGTGATCACTATTGTTTCATAAAGAGATCACAGTATAAATAAATGCATATTCTAACAAGATCACAAGTATAGATAGATGCATATTCTAACTATTATTACTAATAAAAAACTAAAATTTTATTTATTAAAAACCAACCAAATAAAGGACATAGATATAGAAAAATAAGCATTACTGAAATATGATGAATTATTACCTTCTGCAGTGATCATCCAAAAATGTTCCTCTTCTGTTTGAATAGTGTGGTTTGAGGAAAGCCAAGGTTTCCCCCACTAATGGCCATCCCATGGATCCAGGGGGTGCTCTTTTCATGTGCTGAATGAAAGGTAGGTAGTGGCACAATATTGTATAGCCAAATCCTACCAGAGCTGGCAGTACTACCACCCAAAAGACTCCCACCATGCTTAAAGAATTATGTGAAATGGGTGTATGAGTATACAACAGTTCCAAACAACTGCTGGAGAAGAAAATGGTTATTGTGCAACGAAAAGTAGAGGAGGCCAGGGGTGAGGGAAGTCCTAAGATCTCCAATACTCTAACCAGGAGCAGGAAATATGAAAGTCCTAAGATCTCCAATACACTAACCAGGAGCAGGAAATATGAAGCTGCCAGTTTTATAATGCAGCCCAAGATGTGAACGTCGGACTTCACGTGCTGGAAGGGGTTTTCTTGGAGATTACCGACGAGTTGAGGAATGATAACTTGATAACAATGCGTTTATGAGATCCAATATAGGAATTTATGTACAACACGTTTATGGTATCCAAGATAGGAATTTAGTTAAATTTGACTGTTTCTCCAATTCGATTTATGGTATCCAAGATAGGAATTTAGTTAAATTTGACTGTTTCTCCAATTCGATTGCTAATTTTCATTATTATCTCCCATTCAATTGCTAATTTTCATTATTATTTTAAGAAAGAACATGTACAGGTAGAAATAAAATTTTAAGTTGAATTTAGTTAAATCTGATTAGAATTTGGTAAAAAAATTGTGGTCAAATTTTGATTTGTGTTGTTGGAACTTGTGTTTTGATTATATATATGGATTCAACACCCTCAAAAAACCCCTTGGGCATTTCCATTGTGAAGAGTTCACCTCTCAAACTATGATTTCAATCAATCCTTGCCAGATTATGAACAAATCAATTATTAAATCCTAAAATAAACCCGAAAACTTTCCAAAAAATCGCATACTATAAAATTTGTGATTGTATTTGACCAGCAATTAGCCCCTAGGATTCCCTCCCTCATGGCATCTAGAATATACCTTTCTAACTTTTTGTCTTGGAATTGAAAACATAGTATTTTACCGGCCAATCTAACTTATAGATGAAATAGTTTCTTTCACTGGAATCCATTAAAACAATTTCAACAAACATTGTGATTTTTTGTTGTTTAAAATGCATTTTTGAATGTATAAATGGATTCAACACCTTGAAAACCCACTTGAGCACTTAAATTCTACAAATTAAACAACTTAAACTTGAGTTTTTAAAAATCTCTACCGGACTTTGATTAAAATTAGCCAAGAAAAATGTCATGAAAAAAGTCAATTACTCTATAAGTTAGACTACATTGTATTCTACCTATCTAGAACATACCTTTTTAACTTTTTGTTTTGGAATTTGAAAACATAGTGTTTTACTTCAAATAGAAATACACCATGCAATGGAAATTATATAATATTTCAATTACTTTAATAATATTTTTCACATTAATAATGTGAAAAACCATTTATATAACATTTTATAAATCAAGAGTCAAAGACTTATTAATATTACATTCAAAACAATAATTCATGTGTATATCATATACGTGTATTTTTGTTATTTAAAATATATTTTTGAATATATAAATGTTTTAATATCTTGAAAAACCCATGAAATATTTTTTATAGATTAAACAACATGATAAGTTTTTGAAAATCTCTGTCAATTTTGGTTTAATTATCCAAGAAAATAACTTAAAAAACCCTTTTTAATTTAAGAATATAAGAATACATCTACTTTCAAATAAATTTCAACTTTTGATTTGAATATTCTCTCGAGGTTAAATTCCTACTACTATTTAATAATATTGAAATATTTCAATGTCATTAAATGAATAATTGCAATAAAAAAAATTATGCATGTGATAATAAATATTAACATTAATATGTATTTAAAAATATATTATTGTAAAATAATTTTAAAAAGTGAAAATATTATTGAAATGTATATTTTAATCTCCATGTTAAATAAATATTTCATGTCAAATGAAATGTATATATCATTAATGTTATTTTATGTATATATTATATAAGTAATTGCAAAAAGTAAATTCCTACTTTTCAAACATTTCTAATAGTTTTACTCTTCTACAATTTTGCCCACTTTCCAGTACTTTTTGGTCAATTCCGTAAGTAGTATAGTCTACAAAATCCAAGTGCCTAAGGGATTTTCAAGGCATTGAATAATTTTACTCTTCTACATTTTTTCCCACTTTCCAATCATTTTTGGTCAATTTCCTAAGTTGTGTAGTCTACAAACAAAATCCAAGTGCATAAGGATGCAATTTATAGAATAAAAATTATTTACTTGATTCCTCTTGCTAGATCCATGTTTAACATGGATCTTAAAACTAAAAAAAATAAAAATATAATAGTCATATTTATATGTATCTATTTTAGATGATACTAATTCTAAAATAAAATAAATATGATTTAAATTTTAATTTATATTATTAAATTGTGAATTTGAAATGTGAATATAAATATTTATAAAATAAAATTAGTTTTTTGGAAGTAATATAAATATATAAAGTTTGAATTTTGATCATCAAAATAGAAAATAAATTTACATTTTCAAAAATGTGATATTCACATATCTAATTTTGAAAATGTAAATTTGAAATAATATGAATTTAAATTCTTTGAATTTTGAATGTTTCTAGTAAGTTTTTTGATAATGAAGAATTATATATTGTATTATATGATTGAGGTGTCTCACCCCTAAACGTTCACCTAATTTCATAGACAAAAAACACAAGTGATTACCAAGTATAAATAACCATAAGAAATAAAAAAATAAGAGGAATGAGAAGGAAAGTGAGTAAGAGAATGAAAACAACTCTAAAAGGAATGATAAGGAAAGAGAAAGTTAAATTAAAATAAGAAAGAGATAAAAGAAAAAATAAAAATTGTTAAGTGAAATAAGAGAAGATATAAGTTAAATTAAATTAGGGTTAGAATTAAATATTTCTATTCAGTATTAAATTAGAATTAAAATATAAAAATTATATTAAATTAAAATATTAGATCATTAATCATTTCCCTGTATTAAAATATGATTAAATTATAATTAAATTAAAATATAATTGAATCATAACTTTTTCTTGGGTCTATTTTCTTCGGTAAAAGAAATTTTTATTTTTATTGAAAAATTATTAGACTTTTTAAAATAGTATTAAAATACAATTATAGCATAATTAAATTAAATTAGAATTATAATTAAGAGTATATTCGTCAAACTGAATTAAAAGTTAGAAATAAATATGTCTATTAAATTAGAATTAAAATATTAGATTTATCAAAATAGAACTAAAATATGATTTAAATAGAATTAAAAAATGGATATTTAAAGAGAAATAGAGTTGAAAAGAATAAATAATAATGAAAAAGAAAATGAAGGTGATAATAAGATAAGAAAATATTATGTAGGTAGGTGAAATAATAGAAAATATAGGTCAAATTAAATTGTAGTTAGAATTAGAATACTAAAAATATTGAAAACAATAAATGATTAGATTATTATAGAAGAGAAAATAAGAAGAAGAAATTAGATAGGTTGATTAAGACTAGAGAAGGGGGACAATTAGGGGAGGGGGAAGGGGTGAAGTTACTAAAGAGGATCAAATTAATAAGATCATGAGAATGGCAGGAAGCGAAAAGGGTGTACAGAAATATGGATAGGATTGACATCATTGTTAGGGTGATTAAATTTAGAGGACAAAATATGAATAATGGATTTGCTTAAATCCATCTTCCCAACTAAAGTTGGTAGGATGCTTTTCGATTTCTAGAGCTTCCCTAATGACATGGTTTGAATGGAAGGGGGGAAATGCCAATATTTTGGTTTTATCAAAACAAATTTAATGTTTAGTATTGTGGGAGTGTTTAGCGATGGAGGGTTTAGCAATTCGATTATGGTAGTTGTCATACATATGTTCTTTAAGCGAGCTTTGAAGGATCTCCTATTTTGTCCTATGTATACATTCTATTATCACTCAAGAAAAAATTTTAAATTGTTCACATCAGTTCGTTTGTTTGTCAAAGAGTTGGTGTCAATTCTAGGCCTAGTCTAGTCTTTTCATCTGGTTTTAGAGTCTGAACAATTTGAATAGGAATCTTGTTAAGGGGATTGTTGGTATGCCTAAAGAGGTAAATTCTCTGATTTAGTCTATCATTGGTCTCGTATCTCACATGGATATCATATGTCAAAGTTTATATGCGCGACGAAACTGTTTTGGTGATTTCGTAGCGCAGAAACTTGGTCTAGGTGATTTCGTGCTGATCCATAACAAATCTCACCCAGCTGTCATGTTTATCAGAATCCGCTGTGTTTTAGGTCGATTAAGTGTCTTGGTACTGGCACATGTTTGCAGTTGTTACTAAGAAGGAGACAAAGGGTTCTGTTTACAATCTGTGTGTATTAATGGAAAGTTGATTGCTGGGTCAAATGGCACCCCTTACAGATGATAGCTGGCAAATAAAATTGATCACCACCAAACAGAGATTTGCAGTCTGGATGTGGTCATCATGGTCATACTCAAAGACCGCCCTTAAACGTTTCAGTTGGTGATACATTATTATTGATGAAGCGCATCTAATAAAGAATGAAATTCACTTCTTGCGAAGATTATGAGAATCTACAGCACCAACTACAAGTTTCTTATAACCGGCACACCTCTTCAAAATAATTTTCACGAACTCTGGTTAAAAAATCCTGAGAGATATGTTATGTACGGAGATATTTCTGTAAGGGCTGCTGCTACATTGAAACAACCTGAGGTGTCACACTTTTTTGCAAAATTGATACAACATGTGTCCCCCAAGAGTTTTGCTCAGGCTCTCGGTGAGGTCAATGTTACACAAACGTTTTTGGAGAACTTTTCTGGTGACTAGGTCCAATTTTTGGCTCGATCATTTGTAGTACCGGGAAATCATCATGGACAACAAAGCAGTGGTTTTCGATGGTTCTATGGTCCTGTGGAAATCATAACACCATTCAATTTTCCGTTGGAGATACCTCTCCTCCAGCTTATGGGTGCCCTCTACATGGGCAACAAACCACTTTTAAAAGTTGATAGCAAGGTCAGCATAATAATGGAGCAAATGTTATGGCTTCTTCATGAGTGTGGAATGCCTCTTGGAGATGTAGATTTTGTCAATTGTGATGGTAGCACCATGAATAGACTTTTGCTAGAGGGAGATCCACGCGTGACCCTTTTCACTGGAAATTCAAGGGTTGCTGAGAAACTTGCTGTTGATCTGAAAGGGCGTGTGAAATTAGAAGATGCAGGATTTGATTGGAAAATTCTTGGCCCTAATGTTCAAGAGGTTGATTATTTTGCATGGGTTTGCGACCAGGATGCTTATGCATGTAGTGAGCAAAAATGTTCTGCACAATCAATTCTATTCGTTCATGAGAATTGGAACTCTGCCAATCTTGTACCCAAGTTGAAAGCGCTTGCTGAGAGAAGGAAATTAGAAGATTTAACAGTCGGCCCTATTCTCACTATGACAACGGAACACATGCTAGCACATGTGAAAAGGATACTTGAGATTCCAGGAGCAAATTTGCTGTTTGGTGGAGAGCCTTTGGAGAACCATAATATCCCAGAAACCTATGGGGCCGTCAAACCAACAACCATTTTTGTACCCCTTTATGAATTATTGAAAGACACAAATTTTGATGTGGTGACAACTGAAATTTTTGGACCCTTCCAGATTTTAACCAATTACAGGAAAGATCAACTTCACATGGTGCTGGATGCATGTGAACGAATGCATGCCCATTTAACAATAGCAGTTGTTTCAAATGATATTGCATTTTTACAGGAAGATCTGTAAATGGGACAACATATGCTGGTATCTGTGCACGAACAACAGGAGCTCCTCAGAATCACTGGTTTGGGCCAGCTGGAGATCCAAGAGGGGCAGGGATTGGCACACCAGAAGCAATCAAGTTGGTTTGGTCATACCATAAAGACCTTATTTATGACGTTGGCCCTGTCCCAGATGAGTGGACTCTTCCAGCTTGCACATGATGAATTTTGCTCAATTGCAGATGATTCTTCAGGTTGTGATGTTAATTTATATAGAATTTATTTTTAAACCCAAAAGACCTATTACAAGGAAGCTCAGAGGTGACCCACTACAAAATTTAGAACAGGTTCTGTATCTATTAGCAAGCAAAATTCCACCAGAATTAACGGAATAGTCAGGGCAGTGGTGGATGGTGAAATATCCACTCAGAGGTGCCCTGTTGCCAAAGAGGAGAAGCCTTTACAGACTGTTCTAGTTGAGGATGATGGAGTTCCCGTCGAGGGAGTCATTAAATTCGACAAATTCGCTATTCCTCGGCCATATTCTAGGCAAGTTGCTATTCTAGTAGCGGGTGATGTGTTGGCATTGTTGACATTTTCTGTCATCGGAAGGTTAAGCCATGGCATGCCAGTCTTAGACTGGGAGACACTTCATACTGCTGATCCTTTTATTGCAGGATGGCTGCTGGGTGCATATTTCCTTGGTGGCTTTGAATCTGAAGGTTTGGGAATCAATGGTGTCATGAAAGTTGTGTTCGCTGCAAACAAGTCCTGGGTTGTGGGTATTCCGCTAAGGCTGGCCATCAGAGGAGTTCAAGCTGGTCATGTTCCGGCATCAGCATTTATATTGGTCTCATTGGGTGGTACTTTTGTTTTGCTTGATGGATGGAAAGCAGTGTTCACTGCTCTGTTTCTTAATGATGAGCAGAGCAGAAAGAAACGAGAGGTTTACAAGAAAGGCAGCCTGCCGGAACTTTTTGAACTTCTGTCGTCTTTAGTGAGGCGGTGGTAATAGTCTACTTTCATTCAGGTTGTGTATGAGGCAAGAGTTTTTGAAACTCACAGTAGAAGTTGCCTTGTCGAGTCCTTTTGTATGTTGTATTTTAAAAAGCTGTTGAACATGATGACTGCTCAGCAGTTTCGTAGCGCGCTACGAAACTGCTGTAGCTACAAAATTAAAGTGCAATGAAGCAGTTTTGAAGTTGAAGCGGGAAATTTTGAAGGACAGTTGATTTTATGAGCGGGAGTTTTTGAAAAAGGCACACCTGTCCATCAAAGAAGCCTCAGCATATCAGGAACATGGTAATGCCATGTATTATCGGGTTATTAAAGACTTAAAGGACCTACTGCTGCATACTCGGTGATGTTAGGTGATGGAGGACCAGAACCGAAAATTTAGGGATATTCTCAGCCAACATGGAGTAGATCAAGGTTTCCAGTATCCAAAGCCAACATGGAACATTAATTGCTCATCTCATGCCATCTTAGCCAAACGAAGAGGAAGCCAAGTGTCAAAGCTGCAAGGAGGAATCAATTTATGATGAAGATAGAGTTAGAGTTACAGCCAAATTAGAACTCTTTAGAACTTCTGTTAGTAGTTAATGTATTAAATAAGTTTGTTAAAAGCAGATAGGTGTCATTAGTGGCAGTCATCGAGCTCCCCTCATGCTGGAGGAGGAAGCTCCAAGTAGTTAGACTCTTGTTTCTATATATAGCTGAATCATCTATGTAATCAGGGTTGGATATTTGGAGAAACAGAGTATTGCTTTGGCTTGTGTAAAAACTCAGTTTGGTAATATAATTTGCTACTTATCTTCTCAAGATTATTACAGTGTTTCAAATGCTCAAGATGTGTGGTTTTGTTTTATCTTTAATGTTTTTACAGTTGTATGGATACACAATCACTCAGAATTCACTTATGCTGCTCTGACTTCCTGTGTGTATTTGTAAACTGAGGTTCTTATGAGATGATATTTTGAGTATTTAAACATTGCTGCCCTGACTTCTATGCATGAGCAGTGTTATATTTTATTAAATATGATCAACTCCATAAGCCCAATGGAAGTATTTGTAATGTCTGTCCAGCCAAGCTTTTTATTAAATTTACTTTGCTAGAGTTAGCCCTCTCATCAACAAACAAAATCAATAACTTTTTTAGAGAGAGCCCTCTCGGGCTAGGGAGGCTAATCCTTAGTCCAAAGATTGGTCTGAAACAGTTACACAGAGTCTATCTGATTAGCAGCCCCTTCAGAGACTGATTTTGTGATAACACATTCCATAGGATTTATGGTCAACCCAAAATACACAAGAAGGATATTCCCCATAGACCCATTGTAAGAGCCATTAGTAGCCCCACCCATGCCCTTTCTCAATTCCTTACCAAGAAGCTTCATCCCTTCTCTAACCAGTCCTCATCCTTCATTACATACTTTTTTTATTTCATACAAAAAAAAAAAAACGTAAAGGTTGATGAAAATTACATCATGGCTAGCTTGAGTGTCATCTCGTTATTTACTAAAATCCCTGTCCTTGAAGCCACTTATATCATTTCCAAACTTATTGAATCCAAAACCTTTGAATTTATCAAAATTTTCCAAAGCACCCTTTCTTCACATTTAATGGAGTCTACTACAAGCAAACCAAGGACACTGCTATGGGTTCCTCCCTTTCCCGTATTGTTGCCAACATTTTCATGGAGCACTTCAAAACCTTAGCCTTTAAAAGCTTCCACTTAAAACTAAAGTTCTAGAAGTGCTTTAATGATGACACCTTTTTTATTTTTTCCCATGGTATGCCTAAACTCCAAGCCTTCCTTATCCATCTTAATTACATTTATCCTCACATCCAATTTGCCATGGAACTTGAAGCTAACCAATCCATTCCCTTCCTTGATGTCCTTATCTCTCACCTTCATGACGGATCTCTTACCCAACAAGTCTATTGAAAGAAGGATCATATCAATAGGTACATAAATGTGAACTCCACAATCACCCTACTCAAAAATTTGTTGTGCTTAAACCTCTTGTTACTCAAGTCATTCAAATTTCTTCCTCTCAATATTTTTTCAGTGAAAAATCCCATCTTACCACAACCCTTAAATCTAATGGCTACTCCTCATCCTTGATCCAGGTGGATATTGGTGGCCACCTACCAAGTCCATCTGGACCCCCATCATTGTTTCTCTCAACATTTTCAGTTTCCTTAATTGTAGCACAACTTACTATTTTT
>APFE030284293.1:0-26551 GCA_000404065.3 Pinus taeda
AAATGATGGTCATCTACAAGCTTCAAAGCCACATCAAGCGAGCCTGAGCCACAACCTGCCACACCAGTTTCAGAGTTGTAGCCAGAGACAAAGATGCTCATGAACATGCCTTCAGTTGGCAATCTGGGACACTTCCTCTAGCAGAAAACTTCAGCTTCTTGCCAGTTTTGGAAGAGTTCCAGGAACAAAATTGAGAACACTTCCTCTAGCAGAAGACTCCAGCTTCTTGCCAGTTTTGGAAGAGTTCCAGGAATTGCATTAAGCATTCCAGAGTTGTTGGTCATCCTTAAACCATCACAGGTTGAGACTTCCCTTTTCAGGTTGAAGTTCTCTCTTTTATGCGGGGTGATACCTCCCTTTATTGGTTGAAGGTTTCCCTCTTCAAAACAATAGGAGCACTTCCTCTAGCAGAAGACTTCAGCTTCTTGTCAGTTTTGGAAGAGTTCCGGGAACTACACTAAGCATTCCATTGTTGGTGGTCATCCTTAAACCACCGCCCTTTATACCAACATTTCAGAGAGCACATTCAGCCTAGTGCTGCCATGCATTTTTGCACATTTTGTATTACAGCTCTCTTCTTGGACTCACACATAACCCTTCGGATTAAGGGGGGGAATGTTGGACACCTGATCCTCAATGGGTTAGTGTGGAAGCCGAATGGAGAAAAGGAGTCCAAGAGACCTTGGGATGTGAAACCCAATGATCAAATAATGTATTATAAATGTATATCTCTTGTTAATAAAAATTGTACTCTCATGATTTATCATTCATATTGTTCTGGCTGCCGATGTGTGTTTAACAGAAGTTAAAGCTTGAAAAGCCAAGTATCATGACATTTTGTTTAAAGAAATTAAATAGGGTTAATTAAGGAAAAGACTAAATACAAAATAGCTATAACAACTCATGGAACTTTTACAAACAATTGCCACCACTTTTCTCCAAAAGGAAAAAGGAAAGTCTAGCAAGGGGTAGCATAAATTTTTTCTCTGGGTTGTGATACCAGTGGGAAAGGTTTAATTATGGCAAGTAGTCGAATGGTTATGCCACTTGAGGCTCGATAGTAATCTTGAAACTCAAGATACTTGACTACTTTTACTCCCACTGTTAGAAGCACAAAGTTTTCGGTGGGATATTTTGAACGTGATTGGCAGGTCCATGGCTGGATGGTGAGACCTTCCAGAAAGATTATGGGTATATGACTTGAGGCTAGACAGTAGACCTAACACTCAAGATACTCGTCTCCTTTTATTCCAACTGTTAGGAGTAGGAAGTGTTTTGTGGGGTACCAAGGACGTGATTGCTAAGTCCATCACTAGGTGATGAGATCTTCCAGAAATATTATTGATTGCACAGATAAGTAACTCGAAACAGATAAGTACCAAAGGATTTTATTTATTACTAGCATTTAAATGGTGTGTATTAGGAGTAATGGTCTCGTTTTTCTTTTGTCTTTAAGCTAGATATTGATAAATATGGATAACATTTTGTATAATAGTTAAATTCATCATAGATAAGAAATGATGCCATAGTCGTTGCTCTAGTTTTATAGTATGATTAAATCTAAATCATGCAGTATTATATTTTTACAAACCTAACTGATATGTTGTTCTATTAAGGACAAATGTAATGATAGTAGAGTTACAATCCCTACATAGAACCTACTAAATGTATATACTCTAGAATGGAAACAAATTAAATTATCTGTACAAATAAATACAGATTTGCCAAGGAAGAAGCAATGCCTGCAGCCTAAAGGCACAAATTCGATTCGATTGTAAAATAGGAACAAAATTAGATTCAATATTATAATAATAGATAATATATATAAGATAATAATATTAAAAAATATATATTAATATATATATATATATAATAATATATTAAGACTTAACCATATATTCAATATTCAACAAACGTTCATGACTTATTACTATGCATATATTCAAGATTTGCCATACATGCAAGACCCTTTTCTATGCACGCATTTTCCTATTCATGAATAGGTATCGCCATTAGAAACCATGGGTAAGAACAGTATTATATAAACTAAAAATCTTAAGAACTATAACAAATATTAAATATTCCTCTTTTCTGAACTCTCATCTCAATCGTTTCCATTCATTATACAGGACACATTCATATTTTTCCAAATTTGTTCATATACCCGGCTTGCCATGGCATGGACTGAAACTTGGTGAAGGTTGTCCATAAAACCCAACAAACATTCAATACAATCAAAGAATTAAATAGAGTCACATTTGGCAGTGTATGTATTAAGAAGCACCCATAAATAATTTCAATTTGAAAACCATTCGGAAAATTTCATTAAAGTCGAGGTAGTTAAGCTGTGAATCCAAATTGGAAAAAACCAATTGACATATCCATCATTCCTAAAACATTTGCGAATTACGGGTTACTGTGAGGATTTGGATGTGCTGAGAGCCAACAAACCCTCCCAACATCAAATGTGGAGATGAACCTAGTGTATCAAACAAGCAGGCTTTGGATTTGGGAGTTTTAACCAACTTGTAAATAACATAGAAATTTAACTTAGGTATAGTTCCTTCTCGAAGGTTGATTAAGTCTGGAGTGAGGGTCAAGTTATTACCTATAAAACCCATCAAGGAAACCCATCAGAGGTAGTCGTAGGGAAGATTAACCTATGGATAATGCTTAAATAAAACTACGCTAATGATTTTGATAACTGAGAGGAACTGCACCATCGTTGGAGCACTGCATACCTAAAAGCCAACATTAGAATGTCAACCACAACTGCCAGAAGGAAAAAGAAAATAAGAGAGGGTGTTCCGAAGTAGAGAAAACATGGTCTCTACAGTATAAGGATATCTTTGTTCAACCATCGAGGTCAAGGGAAGAGCCAAGACCATCCACTTGGTCATGCCTACAATAAACGTTGTGGTTAGTATCACTGAGAAGGAGTGAGGATAGTTGCAATTACAAAAAAATATTGTAGTTGGTTGGCTTACCTCATTGCTATTGCCTGCTTGAAGGAAATAACCATTTTTTTCCAAAACCATAGGATGGCATTCAAAGACAGAGGTAGAAACCCTCATTCCATTGCTTCATGCACTACTTATTATAGAACTTCACCCTCTCAGCACCAGAAGAGCAAAATGGGATGAAAAGGTAAGGTTAGGGTTTACTTTTGGGTTAGAGACCCCATCTTTGAGCCACCTATATTGACTGGATGTAGCATTCAAACCCTTCACCTCTACATTAATCAAACCCAAGCAAAAGATCCATCACCTCTACCGAGGTGAGGATAGGTGGAGCGCATGTATGACCTGTGATAGATAGTCATGTAGACGAACTTGTGTTATATTTATTTCAAATCCTTAATATGCACTAGTCCATTGTGTCATTAGTGACTCCATTAACAATCGAATAAAGTGTGTATTGCATAGGGTTAGATTGAAAATTAATTATGATAATTAAGGAGGGATTTTTTTTTTTTAATTCAAGGTGTTATAAATGGTATGAGAGCCTAGATTCATACACTAAGCCTTCTGGGTTAAATAATACACAACATAATTTTTTTTTTTGCTATCATGCTTCAAATGTACATTAAACAATAATTGAGTTGTAAATGTGAACACAAAGAAAGAGACAGAAGTCAGCATTCAACATGCAAAGGAGCCCCAAGATCCCAAACCTGTCGGAGGTGCCTTATGTAGAGGCAAATCTGGATACATTGATACAACTGGGAGAGGAATATCAACAAGCTAATCTTGTGCTGGGAGAAACAGTGCAATAGTTATGTACAGAAATAATAAATTTGAGGTCAGATAATGAATGCATGAGACACAAGCAAGAGAAGATTCTCAAGAGCCTGTCCAACTGACAGAATCAGTAAGGCCTGGACACTAGTATGAAGGATAGAGAAGGAACATCATCAGCTCACCATGTTGAGGATAATGCTGAGTCATCAGAAGGACATAATGAGGATGAAGAAGGGCACTCGAATAATGTGTCAGACTAAAGGAAAGATAAAAATAAAAACACAGAATTATGGAATTTAAGAAAATAAAACCATCAATGTTGAAAGAAGAATCCGAGGAGGCAGTCGAGGCATGGCTGATTGATATCAGGAAATATTTCCAAATTTACGAATACACTGACAAGGTCAAAGCAGATTTAGCGGTTTATCAATTACAGGGAAAAGCCACTCCCCGGTGGGAACAAATCAAGATGGTGAGAAAGATTGATGAAGAAAATGTGACATGGCAAGAATTCCACAAACATTTTAAGTATTAATTCTTGACTGACCATTACAATGATGAGAAAGTGAAGGAGTTCCATGAGTTAAGTTTGGGAACCTTGACTATGGATGAATATGTGAAGAGGTTCACCTCCTTGCTATGATATGTTACATACATGAAGTAGGAGAAAGAAAAGATTTCAACAATTTATCAGTAGTTTGCCTAATTTCATGAAGGAAAAATTATAGTTTTACTATCCCAGATCAATGGATGATGCAGTGCGTAAGGCACATATCTCTTATCAATAGATCAAACAGAAAAATGAGTCACATAAAGGGAATTTAACCAGAAAAATGAGGAATCTACCCCAAAATAGACATTAGAAGTTTGGAAATGGTCGGAATAGTCAGTAGAGAACCTTTGGAAAATTTTCTAGAAATCCACCCAAGTTTCTAGCATACCTCGAAAGTAAACAGACAGAGAAAATTAATAATCCTGTGACCAAATAGCCACTTAAGCAACCTCTACAATGCTGAGGCTATGGATAGTCTCACTGTTATAAGAACTACCCACACAAGGCCCAAACTAAACAACTTTCCAACATGCAAGAAGATTCTACAGTTGGAGATATAGCAAGGAGTATGCCCAGAATTAATGCCACTTTGGACAACCATCAGGAAGAATACTAGCCCACCATGATCGAGTGTGAAGGAATGATTTCTAATCAACCTATTTCTGTTTTGTTTGATCTTGGTGCTACCCTGAGTTATCTTAGGTCCAAGGTGGTAGAAAAATTTCAGCTGCCCAGTAGAAAATTTAAGAAATCATGGCTAGTACAACTAGCCACCAGAGCTAAGGGGAAGGTGTCCACCAAATTAGAAAATTGTCCTATCAAAGTTTCAGGGTAGCTCCTTCATGCTAATCTAAATGTATTACCCCTAGGCTCCTATGATGTAATGATAGGAATTAACTGGTTAGAAGGACATTGTTCCTTAGTGGATTGTAAAAAGAAATCTATGAACTACCTTACCGAATTGGGACAAAGAAAATAAATTAAGGGAATCCTGAAAAGCGTGAAGTTATGCCCCATCATTGCTAACCAGCTGGGGAAATGCATTAGAAAAGGTTGTCATATTTACGTTTTTTAGGTATGATACTCTAATGACATAAACAAGATGACTTCATTAGAAAACATCCTTGTAATCCAAGAATTCATGGATGTACTTCTAGAAACTATTCCTAGGCTACACCCTAGATGTGACATCAATTGTACTATCAAACTCATACCTAGAGTAGCCCCAGTTTCAAAAACCACTTACCACATGAGTGTCCTTGAGTTAACGAAACTCAAAATGTACTTGTAAGAGATTTTAGACAAAGGGTACATTCGTTGGACTGTATCACCATGGGGAGCCCCAGTATTGTTTTCCTTAAAGAAGCATGGGACTTTAAAGTTGTGCATTGACTACCAACACCTAAACAAACTCACTGTTAAACATAGATATCATTTACCGCGGATTGACGATTTATTTGACAAAGTGCAAGGGGCCAACGTATTCTCTAAGACCAATCTAAGATCCGGTTATCACCAAATCCGAATAAAGGATGAGGACATCTATAAGACTGCCTTCTGAACTGGCTACGTTCATTACGAGTTTGTAGTACTTCCTTTTGACCTTACAAATGCCCCAACTACTTTTATGAGAATGATGCACAATATATTTCAGACTTTCGTAGATAAATTTGCATTGATTTTTATATATGATATATTAATTTATTCAAAAAACCAGGAGGAACATGAACAACACTTAAGAATCATGTTGCAAATTTTGTGAAATAATCAACTATACGCTAAAAATAGAAATTGCGATTTTTACAAAGATAAAATTTAGTATTTGGGTCATGTTATATCAGTTGAAGGCATAGCAGTTGTCCTAGAGAAGATAAAAAAAATAATGGAATGGACAACCCCAAAAAATGTTGTTGATATGAGATCCTTTTTAGGTGTGGCAGGTTATTACCGTCAATTCATTATTTTTTTTTTCAAAAATTTCTTTTCCTATGACCTCCCTACAGAAAAAAGGGCACGTTTTCCATTGGACAACAGAATGCCAATAGAGTTTTGAGTAGCTGAAGTAGTTGCTCACCATGGCACTGGTGTTGAAAGTAGAAGATCCAGAAAAATCATTCGTTGTTTGCACAAATGTGAGTAAGGAAGCAGTTGGTGGAGTATTAACTTAAGAGGGAAATTTAATCGCATATGAATCATGTAAATTGAAGGATTATGAACAAAGGTACTCTGCTTATGCTATAGATTTAACCACAGTTGTACACGTGCTTAAAATGTGGTAGCATTACCTTTTAGGAATGCTTGGTAGGCTCAGTGGACTACATTTCTAAGCGAATTCAACTTCGATATGAAACATCTTAAAGGAAAATAAAATTGGGTGGCTCATGCATTAAGCATAAAAAATACCTTATGTCTATGAGAATACAACTTACTCAGAAACAATCTAACCTCCCTGAAATTATCAAGGAGGCATATGTCAAGGACCTAGAATACGCTTTTCTATTGGAGAAAGTAGGAGAAGATTGGGAAAAGGGAAAACAATTTGATTATGATATAACTTATGAAGAATTGCTGACATTGAGGAACAAAATTTATGTTCCCAATCAAAATTCTTTTAACCAACTATTACTGGATGAATTTCACAGGAAGCCTTGTGCCTCCCATCTAGGATATCAAAAACTTTTAACAGCTATCCAGAAAAGTTACTTCTGGCCAAGATTAAGAAAGGATGTTATGGAATACTTATCCAAGTGTTTGGAATGTCAGTTAATAAAGGCAAAGAATCAACATCTTGTGGGTCTCCTACAACCGTTACCTATTCTTGAATGGAAATGGGATACGATTACTTTAGATTTTATT
The DNA here is from genome assembly GCA_000404065.3 of Pinus taeda. NCBI lineage: Eukaryota > Viridiplantae > Streptophyta > Pinopsida > Pinales > Pinaceae > Pinus > Pinus taeda. The sequence goes on from APFE030284293.1 coordinate 7,150, forward strand.
ATAGGATTACCCTGCACTCGAAAACAAGATGATTCAATTATGGTGGTAGTAGGTAAGCCGAGTGAAACAACCCATTTTATACCAATGAAATCCACCTACAAGACAATAGAGGTAACATATATATTCATGAAGGAAATCTTCTGATTACATGGGATACCCCGGGTTGTGATTTCCAACAGTGATGTAAAATTAACATCCACTTTTTGGAAAACCCTTTTTGCTAGGTTGGGTACTCAAATTCAATTCATTACCTCCTACCATCTGCAAATGGATGGCCGAATGAAATGAATAAACAAAGTCCTTGAAGATATGTTAAGAACGTTTGTGATGCAGTAACCCCACAAGTGGGAGGATTACCTCCATTTAGTAGAGTTTGCATATAAAAATGGCCATCATGAGTCATTGGGCATGAGCACTTTTGAGGTACTGTATCGAAGGAAGTGTTGGGTACCCATTCACTGGAATAACCAAGTTAATAAGTTGGCACTAGTTCCAGATATGTCAACTGAAATAGAGGCCACAGTGAAAAAGGTTCACGAGAACTTAAAGGCTACACAAGATAGGAAAAATGTTTATGCAGATAAAAACATAACTCATAAATAATTCTAGACAGGGGATCATGTATACTTAAAAGCTAAACCCTAGAAAATCACTCTATAGTGGAAGTGTTGCACAAAACTGGCACCACAATATTATGGAACGTTCCAAATCCTAGAACAAATTGGACCAGTGGCATATAAATTAATACTTCCAGGCCACATCCAGGTTCACAATGTCTTGCATGTATCCTTGCTAAGAAAATATGTATACCAAAGGAACAGCAAGCCGAAGGAACAATAACCGAAGGAACAACAGGCCAGAGGAACAACAGGTAGAATGAATAATAGTAGAAGGAACGACAAACTTAAGGAATAGAAAAACGAAAAGCATAAGGAAAAGGTCGCAAAATTTTCTCTCCCTGAGATAAAATGTAAGATAGACAACAAGAATAGCCAAAGAACTCATATAAATTTTCAAACTAAGCGTAGGAGAAGGGACTACCATTAGCTCATTCTCATTGCTTGGTTTCTAAAAGCTTATGTCGATTGTAATAGGAGCTTGCTCCAGTTTTGGAAATAAAAACATTCACCATCCTTGTTAAAAAAAGAAAATATGTATACAATACTCAACATATAATTAACTCGGAAAACATACAGGTAATAGGAACAAATGAATATCTGAAGTCAAAATTGTTGTTTGGCTCAATTCTAACTATCAATAATGATTTTTGCAGGTAGAGCCTGAGAGAGAGTTCCTGGTAGAGCCTCTTCGTATTCTAGATTGGAAAGAAACCACTTCACAGAAGCAAACCATCCCCCAGGCTAAAGTGCAATGGAGGCACTTTGTCCTAGAGGAGGCCGCTTAGGAAGAGGAGGAGATCATGCTACAGGACTATCTGGCATTATTTTATTAGAAGAACATTGAGGATGGTGTTCCTCATAAGCGGGGAGAGCTATAACACCCTTCTATTGCATCATCCTTGCTCTTATTTTTACCAAGTTATGCAGAACTTAGAAACTTTTAAATTCACTTAAGGCTAAAAAAGCCAAGTACCATGACATTTTGTTTAAAAAAATTAAAGAAGGTTAATTAAGGAAAAGACTAACTACAAAATAGTTATAACAACTCCTAAAATAGTTGCAAACACTTCCCACCAATTTTCTCCAAAAGGAAAAAGGAAAGGGCAGCAAGAGGTGGTAGAAGTTATTTCCCTGAGCTGGGTTGTGATACTAGTGGGAAAATTTTAATTATGGAAAATAATTGAATGGGTATGCGACTTGAGGCTGGACAGTGTTCCTGATGCCCAAGTTACCTAACTACTTTTATTCCAACTGTTAGGAGTAGGAAGTGCTTAGTGGGGGTTTGTGGACGTGATTGCCAGGTCCATGGATGGGTGGTGAGACCTTCCAGAAGTATTATTAATTACATAGTATAAATAACCCGGAACAGATAAGTACCAAAGGATTTTATTTATTACTGATAGTTAAATGGCGTGTATTAGGATTAATGGTCTTGTTTTTCTTTTGTCTTTAAGATAGATACCAATAAATATCGATAACATTTTTCATCATGAAAAAGCCAAGTATTATTACATTTTGTTTAAATAAATTAAACAAAGCTAATTAATGAAAATGATAAATACAAAATAGTTATACAACTCCTGGAATAGTTACAAACAGTTGCCACCAATTTTCTCGAAAAGGAGAAAGGAAAGGGCAGCAAGGGGTGGTAGAAATCCTTCCCTAAGTAGGGTTGTGATACGAGTGGGAAAATTTGATTTATGGTAAATAGTCAAATGGATATGTGGCTTGAGGCTGGACAATATTCTTGACGCCCAAGCTACCCTACTACTTTTATTCCAACTATTAGGAGCAGGAAGTGCTTGGTGGGGGTGCCTGGACATGATTGCGAGGTCCATGGATCGGTGGTGAGACCTTCCAGAAATATTATTGATTGCACAATATAAATAACTCGGAACAGATAAGTACCAAAGGATTTTATTTATTAATGAAAGTTAAATGGTGTGTATTAGGAGTAATGGTCTTGTTTTTCTTTTGTCTTTAAGATAGATACTAATAAATATAGATAGCATTTTGTATGCCAGTTACATTCATCATAGAGAAGAAATGATGTGATAGTCTTTGCTCTAGTTTTATATTATGATTAAATCTAAACCATGGAGTGTTATAGTTTTACAAACCTAACTAGTACATTGTTGTATTAAAGACAAATGTAATGACAGTAGAGTTAAAATCCCTGCTTAGACCCTACTAATTATATATATTTTGGAATGAAAATAATTTAAATTATCTGTATTCGTTACTTTCCTAAATGAGAAAGGCCAGCGGCCTGAAGGCAGAAATTCCTTTGAATTGTAAAATAGGAACAAAATCAGATTCAATATATATATATATATCCAGACTCAACATATATTCAAGATTCAACATGCATGCATGACTTATTACTGTGCATATAGTCAAGCTTTAGCATACATGCAATACCCTTTTCTATGCAGGCATTTTCCTATTCACGAATAGGTATCTCCAATAGAAACCATGGGTAAGAACAACATTATATAAATTGAAAATCTGAAGAACTATAAAATATTAAATATTCCTCTGTTTTGAACTCTCAGCTCAATCATTTCCATTCATTATATAGGATGCATTCATATTTTTGAAAATATGTTCATATACCTGTCTTGTCATGGCAAGGGTCGAAGCTTGGCGAAGGTTGTCCATAACACCCAACAAACATTCAATACAATCAGAGAAGTAAACAGAGTCACATTTGGCAGCGTATTCATTAAGCAACACCCATTAATAGTTTCAGTTCGAAAAACATTCGGAAAATTTCAGTAAAGTCCATGCAGTGAAGCTGCGAATCTAAATTGGACATAACCAATTGACATATCCATCATTCATAAAACATTTGGGAATTCCGGGTTACAGTGAAGGTTTGGCTATGCTGAGAGCCAACAAAACTTCAAACCCTCAAACATGGAGTTGAATCTAGTGTATCAAGCAGGTAGGTTGTCGATTTGGGAATTTTAACCAACCTGTAAATAGTAGAGAAATTTAGCTCAAGTATAGGTCCCTCTCAAAGGCTCATTAACTCTGGAGTTGGGGTCTAGCTATTACTTATAAAACCCATCAATAAAACCCATCAAAGGTAGTCTTAGGGAATATTAATGTGTGGATAATTCATAATAAAACTACACTAATGAATTCGATACGTGAGAGGAATTCCACCATCATTGGAGCATCACATAACTGAAAGCCAACATCAGAATGTCAACCACAACTACGAGGGGGGAAACTAAAATAAGAGAGGGTGTTTTGGAGTAGAGAAAATATGGTCTTTGCAATAGAAGGGTATCTCTATTCGACCATTGGGGTCAAGGGAAGACCCGAGACCATCCACCTGATCATGCCTGCAACAAATGTTGTGGTCATTATCACTGAGAAGGAGTGAGGGTAGATGCGATTATAAACAAATACTGTAGCTGGTTGGCTTACCTCATTACTGTTTCCCTCCTGAAGGTGATAACCATTTGTTTCCAGAACAGTAGGATGGCACGCAAAGGCAGAGGTAGAAACCCTCATTTGATTGCTTCATGTACTGCCTGTTACAGAGCTTCACCCTCTCACCACTGATAGAGCAAAATGGGATGAAAAGGTATGGTTAGCGTTTATTTTCAAGTTAGAGTCCCCATGTTTGAGCCACCTGTATCACTCAGACGCAACATTCAAACCCTTCACCTTTGCATTAGTCAAACCCAAGCGAAAGAGTCAACACCTCTATGGAGGTGAGGACAGGTGGATCACATCTATGACCTTGGACACATAGCCATGCAAATGAACCTGTGTTATATTTAATTCAAATCCTTAACACACGCCTGTCCATTGTGTCACTAATGACTCCATTAACAATAGAATAAATTGTGTATTGCATATGATAAGATTGAAATTAATTATGGTAACTAAGGAGGAACTTTTTTTAATTCGAGGTGTTACAAATTTTGACAATTCTTTGTAGAATTTCAGTTAAAATTAACCGAATCATTTCCTCTATATGTTAGACTCCACCCTTTTATTTTGTTCTTTTGTTCTTAATACATTCAAAATGCATTTTTAATTTAAAAAAGAAATAAAATAAAAGATAAAACTAATTTTACTAAAAAGAAATTGTAGCACCATATTAAGAAAACATGTAATCATAAAATAACTAAATTTTGGAAATAAATTAATTAAACACTAATCATAAAATAATCATGTTTATTCACTCATATACTCACCACTTTTGAAATCGAATCCACTAATTCATAGAATATTTTTAAAGCTTTCCATCAAAAAAAATTAAATCATAATATTGCTAATATTAAAAGGTGTAGTCTAATTTATAGACGAAATAGTTTTACTGACTACTATTTTTCTGGTTAATTTTAATCAAATTATGAAAAAGGTTTTTAAAAACTTGAGTTTAAATTGCTCAATCTACATAATTCAAACATATTAAAAAGATTATTTAGAACACACAAACTCATGCCACACAAATCTTTAAGTGACTACTAATATCTATAACACGCATAGTGAAATAATTTCAATTTTTTATTTTATAACGCCCTATTTCCACTTTGCCTTTAAACCACTCGAAACAATCTTCATGGTGGTCTCTAATTAATACCATATTAATTTTCCCAGCTACGGGTGTTTGAAGGCAAGGGAAGTACGGGGGCGGGCTTCCCACTGGGCAAGTGGCAGCCCAGCCCTGCCACCTGTACACAGCCATTTAAGGCCTGCCACCCCTTTCGCATCAACATAAACTCGAGTCATAAACTTCACCACAGACAAGCCACCCTTGGCATTTGGCTCCGCGCGCGCAGGATTTTTTCAGCTTCCGGGAGGCAGAGACAGCGTATGGGGTGCTCATGGCGCGGAATGTGACCGAGCAGTATAATTACAGAGCCAGGGTAAAGGTAAAGCATTGTATTCGAGTTATTTGGCTTTCTAATCTGGTTTGGCTTAACGTGGATTGTGGTGCGCAGCTCTATGTGAGACATAGAGCGCCTCACCGGAAAAGGAGTAGGTTGGAGCTCCCTACATAGCAGGAGCCCTCTGAGTCTCATCTCCACAGTGCTCATCGTCCCCTTGCCAACCAGCTCCCCCATAGCCGCCGTCATCGGTTAATTCCTTTGCTTGCAAGACTGACTTTCTGGGTTTCTCCTGGTAATTTTCCTTTGCTTTGCGAGTATCCTCCTCTTGTTCCTGTAACTCTCAGTGCCATCCCGCCATTCGTTCTTCGGCCTTGTCCCCTGTCGTCTACCTTCAGTTCCCTTCACCTCAACTCTGCCAATTCCAGCCAGCCATGCCCAGGGAATGGCTCTGCCTCAGCAGCCGCAGAGGCGGGTCTCGCAAAAGCACAAGCGAGAGAGCCAACCCATCACGCTCCTCTGGCTCTTCCTCAGATGAAGCCCGCAGTTCCCAGCGAGGTCGAGGGAGGGGTCGTGGGCGTGCTCGCGCCTCTGTCTGTGAGCATATCTCACACCCCACCTCAAGGTTTAGCTTCCCGTGCCTTCTGGAAAGTGACACATACTATGTATCAATTAAAATTGAAAAATGCGAGTGGTCTGTCCCCCAGCCAGTCGCAGAGGAGCACAGGCCTCCTGCTCCAGCCTTGGAACAACCAGCTCAGCCTCCCGCGCAAAGAATCTGTCAATCTGTTCCGCCCCCAGCACTAGTTCTGGGTCAGTGTAGCCGACCACAAACATCAGAAGGTGCAGCGACAGGTCCGAGTGTACCGTTAGAGGACGACGCACCCTACACAGACTCAAGCGAGCCAGATCCATACAGTTGTAGGGTGGTGGAGGAACAGCCATCCACCTCAGTGGACGACTAAGCCAACTCCCAGGACTCGCGGAGGACGGGTGACGTTATGCAATTTTGTCAGTCGGATTGGTCTTGTTCTTAGTTTCCACAGTGTTACTCCTTTTTGTATAGCTGAAGCTATGGTCAGCTCTAGGCTTGATATTCTCAATCTTTCAGTGTACTGTTGTCTATGGCTATCTAGTTCGAAGAAAATAGTCTGGGAAAGGGGTCTATTGCGTCTGTAAAGGGAAAATGTTTCTGTTACTGTCAATGTTTCTGTGCAGTCAGTTGGTTCTACGGACAGGTTTTGTCACAGTGGTATGTCTGGTTAGGTGTTACAAGATGACGCATCCATCTCTGTATGGTGACATCTGAGGCTTGCCTCATTGTAATTTCTGAAGTTTTTGTACCATAATAGAATTAGCCTAACTTAAAAAAAAAAAAAAAAAAATACCATATTAATTTTTATGAAAATTTTCTAAAAATTTTTAGTGAGATGGAAAATTGTGATTTTAATAAGTAAAAGTAATAATTTACTATAAATATTTTATTTTAACATTTTTGTTCAATATTTTTTTCATAATTTATATTTATTTGAAATAACAATTATTTAAAATAATTAATCATAAATCAAGATTGAAAATGTATTTAAAATAATAATCATTCAAATTTATAAATTAAATAATAAAAATTATTATTTAAAAATATTGTCACATTTAATTTATTACTAATCTAAAATTCTTAAAATTGAAGATTAATCTAAATAATATAAACTAGTATTTTCTAATTCCCAAGAGTTAGCTCAATCGGTCAAATTAGTGCCTCACCAATGGGGAGGTCATAGGGTCAATTCCAGAAAGCTCTTGGGGTCAGGTGAGTAAATAGGAGGGGTGTGACTCCCTTCGGGTGGGGTCCACCCTAGTGTTGATCTGTGGATGTAGAGGCTACGGGGTGTGACCCCCTTCCGATAGGGTCCACCCTAATGTTGATCTGTGGACATAGCGGCTACCCAGTGGCCATGGGTATCCGTGAACCACAAGTGAAAAAAATATATATATAAATTATTATTTTCATCATTTTTGATATGGCTATGTTTTTCAATTTTGTTTGTTTTTTTTTCTAGATGAAAAAAACACTCATTTACATTTTCTGAAATATAATCAAAATACATGTCCTTTTTGGAGTCATATCATATAAATTAGCGAAAACAACATGATTGTCATGTATATATTATTTATATCAATATTTATGATTTTTGTTTTTGGAAAAATATATAAAATCAATTTTTATTCAAACTTTTTTATTAATATTATTATTTAACGGATTTAATATTTAATATAATTAATGGTCTAAAATGTTTTATATTTTGGTTGTTTTTTCAATATATTTTTTAGTCAATTTATCTAAAATTCAGAAAATTTGGCGAAATCACAAATTTGTTTAATAAATTCTACACAAGTTTGAATGAACCAAAAAAAAATCTAAGAAATAATGTTTTACAAATTTTTAAATAAAAAAATACAAATTCTACCAAAAAAACTCCAAAACATAAAATTGTTAACAACAACACTTTAATATATTAATATATTAACAATTAAAAAATACACCAAATAATTTCATCGATCAAATGTTTATTACTTTATATCATTAATTAATGTATTAAAAATCTAAGGAAAATATGCCCATAATCTGATTGGTTAGCCTCTTATTGCTTTACACCTTATTTCGGTCTAAAAAGTAAAGAAAGATATTGAGAAAACCAAGAAAGGTCACAGAAATGAATGAGGAATTAAATTATTTTACATTATGTCAATACTATAGGAGAGACATGGTCGAATTTTCCATGTTGTTTCACTTGGTATGAAAGCACATGTGTGATTCGTGGAGTAAAAAAATGACATCATGTTATTTTATATATACATATATATATGAATATGAATCAAATTTTTTCTATTAGTTTAAAAGATTGTATCTCTTTATAGCATTTCACAAAAAAAATTTGGTCTCACTCTTACTAGATTTATGGGCTAATGCGTGCATACCCAGATACATACAATGTTTCCAGAACGTCAATGTTTTACATAAAATAATATGAGAAAAGTACCAAAACATCCATAAGACCAAAAGGAAACCAACTATCATTAGACATCATCAAAATTTACCAAGGTGGGATGATATGGACCCAAGCCAGTGGATGGCGGGAGTTTGAATTCAGTGTGAACATGCCCCTCCATGCGTGCAAACCTGGTTTCCAAACAATTGAGATGTTCTTCTATGCAACACTACACCCTCCATTAACTAACTAGTCTATCATGCATCCCTAACAGGTTTCGTAGAATATGTTTAATGAAGTCAATAATGTCATTATGAGCATCTTTGAAGGGTTGATTGAGTTGTTGTCTAATATCCTCTAACATCGCTATTATACTTCACATTTGTAGCTCCATGGCAACCAAATATGGTGGATGGACCATCCGTCTAACCAAATCAACCTGATCATGCTCCAATTCCCCCCCACCCCCCCTAACTCACTCTTGTAAGCCCCCTCATAGCAAACTCGTCCCACCTGGCCAACCCTTTCCCTTGGAAGTCCAAGGCCCCACCCCCCCCCCCCCCACACAGGCCCAAGCTCGCTGGCTCAACATTTCAATTGATGCAAAAAATAGCAAAATGAGCATCCCACTACCATTCGAAATTTATGCCTTTGAACTTGATGTCTATATAAAGGAGTGACAATTCTATCACCCACGAATTCCTAAGCCAACCCCTCAAATCGCCAATACATCCCACACCCTTATGGTGCAATAGTAACGTAACCAACTTGTGTGAACCTTATGAAAATCATACCTCTGCAGCTAAACATACAACATACATCCTCTATCTAGTAGACAGAGCACCAATGTCAAAACTTTCTTAGCTTATCTTGTTCATGAAACAGAAAACCACTCTCGATAAAATTAAAGAAAAAAATATAAACATAATGCCAATAATTTAGCCACGGGAGATGAATTATAGGAAAGGAGCCTTGTATACAAACTTACCAAAATCCCTCCAAGAAAGATCGAATCCACTTAACCTAGATGCACCATGGGCATGACCCAAATTATGATATCCCTCGTCATCATGAACAAGAAGCATAACATGCCCTGTAAACCCTCACCCCAAGGTCACAAACTTTTCAACGAATATTTCCAACAATGTCACATTTTGATCCCCACCAAGTAGCAAAGATTTCATGGAATGGAGTCACCAGACGAGTGAGCATGCACTGGTTAGTGGCATGTGCATACTCCATGTTAATTTTTCCACCCTTCCTACCTCCCATAACCTAATACCAAAAGCAAAGTAACTAGGAAAATCTTCAAACTTTATAACATGTTTTCCTCTTCTTGAGGTTTCAAAATTTCTCATTCCAGCTTTCCTAGCCTCCTCTCATGTGGTTGAATTCTATTATGCACATGAACCCTCTCCATAGTAGACCATGCTCTGCATAACAAGATCATCCACCCCATCTAACTTAATTATAAAAAAATTTAAATATAAAATAATATTTAATAAATTAAAGATAATTTTTTAACTTATATAATAATAACATGGAATGTAGAATAAATGAAATAATAAAAATAATAAATAAATTTCATTTAATTTATTACATTGAAATTATTTTTTATTAATAAAGTTATAACAATTATTATGGAAAATGTTCATGAACAAATTTATAATATGCATATCATATGGAGTTGCCTAATTCATAGAGAGGGGAATGATGGTGAGTGTTAGTTTTTCTCCCTCAAAGTTTTTCTTGTTGCTGTGGTCATCCCCAAGCTTGTTACAAGCATCAACGACGATCAATACCATGGGGCTACCATGAAACGTTCTCTCTATGATACTATAAGGTTTTTTTTACTTCCATTTATGACTGATAAATAGCTCTTCTCTTGGAGCTAGGCACTTCAAACCCACGAATGTCAATGTAGGGTATGGATTTGTGGTGTCTTTTGTTGAGAGGAAACCTTGTCAATCTCGTCTCATGCATCTCTCTTTTAACAAGCCCCTTGTAATTTATGAGGTTGTTAGTTGAATGGCTTGCATGGAAAAATCATGGTTGAATGACATTTTTCCAACACATCGGTATGTGGATTAGGTAAAGATGGTCTTGTGTCTTCTGATGGAAGAAAATAGTGCCACTGAGGGCTCTCAATTTTTTATTCTTTACAGGCATAGACATAGGGTAATTTTTCAAAATTGATGTTCGCCAAAGAATCATTTTTTAGTATATTTCAAACACAATGAGGATTCACCTCCTATGGGTTTCCTCATTTTATTTTACATCTAATGCTGGAAAAAAGGTTTATAGAGAAATAATAATGCCATATCTTCCTTAAAAAATTTAATGGGAGTATTTCTATTTTTTGGATTTGGGGATGGATCCAGTAGAATACTTGAAGGAAAAGATTCAAAACAACCTAGGAAGAAGATCAACTCTTCAATATTTGTTATGAGGGGAAACTGCTATATGATTCCGTTCGACTAAAAGATTATGGTGTGTCACAAAATTCTACCCAAATTTAGAAACCCTAATACAATTTCGTAAGATTATTTCACTTTTTGAGTTTACAAGGTTTGAACAATTATTTTTAAAATATTTGTCTAATATTTAATTTAAAATATTAAAATATGTATAAACATGTAAAGTTAATCTTAAAATATATTTAGTAAAATTAATTGATATATCGAAAAAACAAAGCAAAAATAACTTTTTAATGAAAGGACTGCTCAACTAACTAGAGAGAATGAATGATTTGAAAATGGGGGTTGATTTTCCTCTGACACTTTGCAAGATTTGAAACTTTACGTCTTTAGTTCATAACTTATTAAAATATGAATAGTTAAATTTCAATGAAATTAAAGATGAAACAAAATATTTGAAACTCAAAAATGACATAAAGGAAAAGACACAACCAGTTGTTAACGAAGTTCACCCCTCCTGGGCTATTTCTTTGGGCCCTGCTCCAAAGGTTATGCCTCTTTATTCATATCACATGCAAAGTGAGTACATAAAAATTGTTCGTCTTTTAGGGTCAAGCTGTTGATGGAGTGGAAATGTTTACCTTCAAGAAATTCCCTCCTACAGTAAAATCTCACCCTTAATCTAACTCAATTTTAGAAAGAAGTGATAATGCCAAAACAAACTTGACTATGTAGCTAAGGAACTTGTACTCAAATTCAAGATAAAAAAGAAATAATATGACATCTTCAAAATGAAAGTGTTGTGGATTTCTTCAATGAAGAAACTAATTCTTATGTTGGGTTCGAAACACCGTAAAACCCCTATCTAGACTTTTGAAATGCTCAAAAAGGATTTCGTATGACTTCAGAAGGTCAAAAAGAAACCCTTCTCAAAACATAGATCGGTTTAAATGTGCAAACCTTATAGCACATAATGTTGTGTTTCATTGGTTGTGAACTTTGATTTTAAAGAACCCGTTTAGGGGTTCAATCCACATTTCATGTGATTTGTATTGACTATTCGGTGATGGTGTGATTCGGTTGTGATAAGATTAAATCGTTAAACAATAATCTTGGCGACAAGGTTATCGGTCCTACAACCCCACAGCAACAAACATATAATGTATATCATTTAATTGCTATGGCCTATAGACCTCTCTCCAAACTATTGCAGATAACCATCACCACAAACTTTATCAAATGGCATTAAAAACTTGTGCATCGACCTTATCCTTATCCAATGAGATGGTGGAGTTTCTTAGCACATAACTGCCAACAATGGAGGAGGATATTTATGGCAGATCACCAACAATGGTGGGCTTTGCATTTTTTTATGCTATTTGTATGTCGCATTCCTTTAAAAATGAGTGGTGGAGTTTTGTTAACAAGAATCAATGTATATCCGTGTCGGTAAGCCATGAATTTTGTAGCAAGGAGGTCAGGGGATCAAATCCCATCTGGTCCATCCATTTGTTAACAAAGGTTTGGACAATCTTGTAAGGCCACATGTCAGCACGAGATTGGCTATCCTTCAACCAATCAAAAACTAACGACTCTAGCTATCCTTCAACCAATCAGAAACTTGAAACTCTCCCTCTCTTTGGTAGCTCCTTCCACCTTTTTGTGCACGGTCATATGGCACCCATTGTGACTAGGGGCTGGAGTTCAAAATTCTCCGCTCATTGGTGGCTCCTTTCTACCAATGCCATGGTCTTGTGGGTGCAATAAAACCTAGTGCTAGAGTTGGAACTTTTCCCCTCATCTGCTGAATACTTAAGTGGAAATCACCAATGGTCATATGGTGGCCTTCGTGACTAGGATTTAGCTCCATTCCTCTTTTCTCGACTTGGACTTTAGACTTGGGCATATGGTGATCCCATAGGACTTGGGGCTAGCCCTCGATCTTTTTTTTCCTTTGGTCATGTCCACCCAGTTATGCGACTATGGTAAAGCTCTAAAGAGGGTTGTCAGGGTTGGGCTAGGCCCTAGCCTTTGGTCCTCGCCCATGGTCCTGTGGTGCTGGGTTTCTAAGGGCTACGTCTTATCCTAAGCCTTCCCATATGTGACATTCCCAAATGTTATATACAACAAATCCACATTGTTTAAACAACCAACAAAGTGGCGTGTTGGTGTTGTACTTGGTTGGTTGGCGTGAGGCCTCAATTTTGAACCCCACGATTGTTGTTCTACTCCAAAACAAATTTAATATGCCACGAGGAGGCCATGTGGTAGTCATTCATTGTCCCACATGGTGCTCCACTATTTTTCAAATTGAAATACCAACCAACAAATCATCAACCACAAAAATTCCACCAACCAAAATTAGACACTTGGCGAAACCTGATAGTGTCATGTGTCAACTAGAACCATGAGCTTGGTTGTTGACCATTGGAACCATGAGTTGAAATTGACCGCAAACTTTGACTTTTCCTTTATTTGGAGTTTGCCGTAGAAACTTTGACTACTCATAACTTGTCCATATGATGTCCTTTTTCACCCATTTGAATTGTGTTGAATTCATAATGATGAGATCTACATAATCATCCTAAGTTCAACTACATCTGAGAACTTCTTTTTGGGCATGTTGAGATTTGTTGCTATCCATGATGATCATGGTCTCAAAACATTACATAATGAATATGACTATACTTAATAAAGATCCACATGGATCATACCTCCCTACTAAAAGAATTTTGGTGCACCAAACATTTAGTACAATAATTAATTTATTACAGCAATCATTAGTACATAGATAGTATAGACCCTATTACAAACTCAACTAGTCTTATTGATTTGATAACAAATATTATACACATAACTGAAAATTAAACATAACGCATGGAATCCGTCTAGTTCCAAGTAAGCAATTTTTCTGGAGACTTACATTCTTCCTTTCCATTTTCCTTTTGTTTGCCTCATCTTGATTGTGTTGTTTTCGATTCACATGGTAGCATTGGATATGTGATCTTTGAATCTCCTTTGAGCTTAAAACATGAACAAACTCTCTCTGATGAATCCGTAATGGTTATCTAATTGCTTGATGTCTCTGAGCTCTGTTTTGACTGTGCCATGTATTTGCCTAACTGTACTAAATTCTTTCTCAGACTTTTCTTTACTTGCAGTGTTTCATCATCCTTTTGTTGACTACTCCTTATAACATGTACCTTCTTACTGTAAACCTTCTACTTCTAGCATTCAACTACACAATGGGAATTACTTCCACAGAAAGTACATGGATATGTCTTTTTAATAATCTGGATAACAAAATTTTGATTAAATTAGTCACCTTCTGAATAACTACTAGAATGACTCATCTACTTACCTTTGTGATCCTGCATCTTTTTCAACATTTTCTCAGGATGTAATGACCAACATCGATCTACTATGTAGCCTTTCTTTCTAGAATAGTCACAGGTTGATTGGTCAAATCCCAATCCTTCATAGTAGGGTCTTCCCTAAACTGATATTGGCTGGAGGCTACCTTGGCCACACATGTCGAGGCCTTTACCTTTTTGATATCCCATTGTTTTCATCAACTTCATACCAATTCCTTTGGTATATTTTTTGAAAGCTCCAATCTCATGATCGCTTGAAGCCTCTTTGTTCTCTATTTCTAAATCATTTTCCTGAGATGCTAGTACACAAGAAAGTTCCTCAGACAATGAGGAAAAAGTACCAATCGGTTCTTCCACTAATTATTCTTTTGGAGTAGGAGATGGATATGAAATTTCTTCATCCGACTCAGGAAGTGGATACCCTTCATTGTCTCCAGGAATGGATGGAATTTGATCTGAGTGACTTCCCCTCTTTCAACCTCCCTAAATGGCTTGGATCCTCACTTGCAATCTTTGTTTATATTCTTGCAATACTTGCACCATGCATCACAATTAAAGATTCTCCTGCCAATATTGTTGATTGAATTATTCCAACTCTTGAAAGAAAATTTTCTTGATGCTTCTACCCATACTTGTAATTTTGTCAGAACCTACTTCGATACCAATTGATCTAAAAATGGGGGTTGATCATCCTATGACACTTTGCAAGATTTGAAACTTTATGTATATAGTTCATAACTTATTCAAATATGAATAAATAAATTTGAATGAACTTAGATGTGAAACATAACTAAAAAATGACATAAAGGAAAAGACACAACCAATTGTTGATGGAGTTCATCCCTCCTAGGCGACGTCTCTAGGCACTACTCCAAAGGCTAGCCTACTTTATTTATCTCGCATGTAAAGTGAGTACATAGAAAATATTTTACTTTTAGAGTCAATATGATGATGGAGTGGAAATGTTTTCCTTCAAGAAACATCCTCCTACAAAGAAATCTCACCCTTAATTTGATTCAATTTTACAAAGAGGAAACTGCACCAAAACAAAGAGGACTATGTAGAAAAGGTCCTTGTGCTCAAATTCGAGATCAAAAAACAAATAATATGACTACTTCAAAATAGAATTTTTATGGTTCTCTTCTTCCCGATCATACTGAAGAAAAAAAAAGAAGAAGGAAAAAAACTACCTCAATGAAGAAATTGACTCTTTCCTTGCATCTGGAATGCCTTCAAACCCCTATCTAGGATTTTGAAATGCTAAGAAATGCTTTTGTATGACTTCAGAAGGTCAAAAACAAGCTCTTTTAAAAAACATAGATGGGTTTGACTATGAAAACCTTACAACACAACTTTTTGTGGCTCATTGGTTGAGTGATTGGCTTATAAAGTCCCCTATTAGGGGTTCAATCCACATTTCATGTGATTTGGAATGATTATTTCACAACACTGTGATATTTTTGGGATAGGATTAAATTTGCAAATAATAATTTTAGTGGCAACGTCATCAGACCTGCTGTTGAGGTATAAAAGGTGTCTTTTTAACTCCTATTTATCCTACATTAACTATCAATCCAGGAATGATTTTCTATTTCAAGAGTTTACTCAGTCTGAGGCAACAATTTAATCCAAGAGTAATGTTTTCCAATTTGTGGTATAGTGCATCAAACACAAGAGTAAACGGATGCTTGAAAAAAAACCTATTTGCAATTAGAAGAAACTCGATGCTCTGAAACTAAATCATTTACTCAGGAAATTAATAGAAACTATCAATCAAGGATGCAGTAGTAATAACTCCTTCCTTTGTCAACTGATGAAAAATGAAATCAAACATAAACAAGATCCACAATCTGAGAACCCTAACAATAGTAGCCAATGTTCTTTACAATTGTTGATCTCACACTCGACACTAAAGTGATTAATGAGAGATGACAAGGAATCAAATCAACAATGTTGCTAATGGAATAAATGTGCTAATTGTAATGATTGTGAAAAGAAAAACTAGATACTTGCAGAAAGAAATGAACAACAATGTTATTTGACAAAAATGAACAACAATCTAATTTAATAGAAACAAACAACAATCTGCAATGCATAGCAAAGGTAGTTTACTGGAATGAACAACAAAGTTTATAATTGAAATGAACAGGATAACAATATAGTTCCCCAAGATGATAATGTTATTATGATGAAAGCGAATGACCACGCAATTCAGTTATAGTAAGACAATACATAAACTCTAGAAACAAAGAACAATAAAGTAATGCGATTTAAATGAATGAAAACCAGGTCAAACCATCACACAACTGCAATTGAAAGTAATTGTATAGATAGCAAGTGGATACACTAGGGCCAGGCCCTTAGCCACTAGTGAAGCACCACTAGACTACTTCAGTATAAATGAATGGAAGAGCAACCAACTTATGTATTAATAATATAAAAATACTACAGGCAATCGTACTTTGTTTTAATCAATGAGAGTCAATAATCAAAGTAGAAATACAACAAAGAATTTTGAATAATGATAAGTGATAATCCCCTAATCTTTACAAGTGTTGTCCCTTTTATACTGGACATGTGGATAAAACAAGGAATAACAGATAGACTGTAAAATAGTGATCCCTCAGGATCAAGAGATCCTGAAGGATATGCTCCATCTTCTAACTCCAGTTAATCCCTTTGTCTTCTTGCGTTGATGCCGCAATTTTCCATCCTTATCCTTAACTGTGCATGCCGATCCTAATCTGCTTGTCTGGATACGACTTCCTAGTGAAGGAACAATAGTTACTCTATTTTGTCTTTTCCTTCAAAATGGTAGTTTTCCATTTCTTCTATTTTTGCATGGAAAAAGACAATAATTAACGAATTCGCAATAATCAATAACTCCCTAGCTTTTGCTATAATTCTTTGATATATTATCATCTTAGGAATAAAAGTAGTTACGATAAAAGGAAAAGATAAGGAAATAAATGGAAAATTCATACCTTTTCCATAGATCAACACATCCCCCTGCTTACCGTCTTTCATGGCCTCATGAAAACCATGTAATTTGCATGTAAAGCAGTCAAAGAATAGGTTGGAGATGGATTGCCATGCAGTGGTCTAAAACCATGATTTGTAGCTAAAACTTTAAAAATGGGCCATGTCTACCCTTCAGGAAACTCATATATGGCCTTGTACCCTTCTGCAGGATAACATATAATAGGGCTTTGAAACCTACAACCAAGCCAATACGGGCCTTCCATCAAAATGAGGTTGCTATAGGTAACCAGGCGATCTGTAGCTAACTTGAAGTTCTTGTAATTGAATGTCTCTTTGTCTTATATATTCTAATTGGAAGTCTTCCATCTAAATTTAGTTGCTACCAAGCAATTGTCCTTGATAGAGAGGAAATATTCTACCCCTTGCTGGACAATTTCTTTGTGGATGGGTCCCAGGGTTTGGATCACTCCCTTTTTCATTAGGCATTTATGTTTATCCAGCAGCTGTAATGGGTTTTTTGGTTCATCCCTAACCTAAAGGTCTAGCCCATTTTCTTTCCTCTGAGAAGTATTATGGGCCTTGAGCCACTTTAACTAGTTGACAACAAATGAAATAAATTCTTGAAACTGTACATCACCCACAAAATGACTGGGATTTTTCTCCCTTTCCTCTTACAATATAAAATTATGTAAATAAAACTCACAAAGTAATCATTTAACTTTTACTCCATGGTGTTTAGAACAATTTATAGAATCATCAAAAAAATTGTTGACACCTAATCTTCATGATTGGGAATTTTATGTAAATAAAATAAATTGGGAAGGTGAACAGTCATCGGGAGATGAATTGAACAATCACTCCCTATTGTATATAATAATGGGTTACCTATGGAATGAAATCAATCAGTTTTTCTGCCAAACTGGAGTTACTCCTCGCCTAACATGGTATCAGAGCCAACCCTATTTTTTGTTTTCTTCTGTCATGCAACTCCTTCCTGCCTCTATTCTACATATTTGTAGACTGTCATCTCTGTAATATTGCCCCAAATGTTTGCGCTACATCCTCTATCTACCCTCAGTGCGTTATAATTTTTTTTGAACTATCCATTTGTGTGTTCGGATAGACTGTTGACTTATTTATGCGTTTTATATTCTCTACGTTCAACACTGAGTGGTGCGTTGAACTTGATTGGTGAATGTTGAATTCTGGTAGTTTTGGGTAATGGTAAATGCCACTGTTGTATATCACTACCTTCAACACTTCTCCTTGTTGAACGCTGCCATCTACAGTACCCTCAACCTCCTCCATGGTGAATGCTTGGCTCATACACATTCGACTCCACATTGAATGCAGGTGATACACTATCACTGCCTTCTATAGCACCCTCAGCCTCCTCCATGGTGAACGCTTGGCTCATACACATTCGACTCCACATTGAACGTAGGTGATACACTATCGCTGCCTTCTACAACACCGTGGTATCGTGTGGTATTTTGAACTGCATTGCAAATGATGGTGCGGTAAACTACTCCTCCCATGCTGTGCTACTTCCATATGAAGGTATCAAAGTTGTTGCTGCCAGTCTTAACTTGCAATATCAGTAAATTCATTTCTCCATACCTTTTGTTGTGAGTGTTATACTCAGCTTCATCGAACCCAATGTTGAATGCTGGATGGACCTCGAAAATTTTCATTATGCCGTGTACAAATGGATCAATGCCAATTTTGACGGATTAATTCCACTTGCGTGAGGGGTTATGCAATATGCATTTCATTCACAATTCATAAATCTTGAAACTGCTTTCTCCATACCAATCCACTCTTGCACCTTCTCTCATTGTTGAAGGGGCTCATTGTTGAATACATTTAAGGGGTGTATATATGGAATATGCACTGTTGTGAGCTTGTTGAAATATCGTACATTGTGGAATGTTAACACTGTTTTATTGATTGTGTTTATAGAATGGTCCAGTTATATGTTGGATATATTATATGAGGATTTTTTATAAGCATTCGAGGGATTTGAAGAAAACATAGTGCATAAAGTATTTTTTCCCTTTTGAGTACAATTTCACTGTATATCAGCATAACTTTTTTTTACAGAATGCATTCAATCATCTCTATGGTAGGAATAGTTCTCACTGGCAAGGAGAACTATCCTGATTGGTC
>APFE030284307.1:0-13693 GCA_000404065.3 Pinus taeda
AAGATTGTTGTTTGAGAGGGTAGTAATGACGTTTTTGCAAAAAAGTGAACAGTAAAAAATACGTTTTAGAACTTGAAAGCCCATCACAAAAAACGGCTTTTTAAAATTTTTAAACGTGAAATACGGTCAAAATGCCTTGTGACGGGCATTTTGCCCGTCAAATTCCAACCCTGGGTGCTGGTGCCTTTCACTGCAATTGAACAATAATGTGTGGAAGGAGTCCAGTTTAACTGGTCGGACTACCTTTGCGGAGAGTTCCTGGTGAATTGTCGTGAAGCACAAGAAGTTAGCAAGACATTCCACTACACATGCCTCTTGTTTTCGATTGTGCTGGTAGCGTGGGAGCTACTAGGGTATAGCCAATTCCCTTTGGTCACACTAGATCTCCATGAGGTAGTGAGGTATGCTTCACTGTGGGCAACCAAGGACGTGTAGCAAATTTAGGACAACAATATCTTCTGGATCTTGATGGAGATGAACATCAGGGTGGCCATCAATTGCAAGCTGTGATTGTCACCCACAATGTATGCCAACCTATAGGGCTATGCTAAGTTCAAAGTCAATTTCCATCGACTCTCCATTAGGGCATGGAAGGACCCTACATGGAAGTGGTACAACTTGTCGTATTTGGCCACAGATGATGCCATTGATGCGATGCTTGATCAACGGTCAGTGGAGTGGTGCATTACCATGGACTTGGTGGTGGGTGGAAGAAATTCCATTGTGTAGAAGAATAAGGAGGAGGCAATGTTACACAATAATTTGTCACTCTCTCCCTGTCAGTCTTCCGGCTGTGCCATGGGACCCAATTAATCATGCTCGTGCTCTCTAATGTTGCCAAATGACCCACTTTGCTAAAGTTATTCTATCATCACGATTGTTGTAAAAATAAACGCGCTGATGAGCGCTCCAAACAAACCTCATGCATTGCCAGCACGGAAGCACACGTGATTCCCGCACTAATCGAATTTCATATGACAGCGCGTCCGTTACTTGTATCTGATCGCGCTGATATAACTTTCTTTGTTATTCAGTAGCGATGTCAACGCTCCACTGTCGTTATCTACCCATGATGATCCAGTTTGGGCGAGTTTGTTCTAACAGTCGGCCTTCTAGATGACTCCAGTCCTGGTTGTTGGCCTTGTAAATGTCGCCCTCCCTTCTCTGGCATGTCTGTTTTGTCATTTGAGCCACCTTCCTTGGAGATAAGCTCATCCTCCCACCATTCATGGAGACTCCTTCTCCTATTTAAGCCTCCACCATTGCCATGAGCTGCTAGTTTCTGGAATTGATTATGTTTAGAGCATTGCTGATAGTGTGAGCTTGATAGGCAGCTGGTGTGATAAGTGTGGGATTGGTAGAGTGCTTAAGGAAGGTTGTGAAGTGTTTCCATCTTGTGTAAACTTGTGGGAGAGAGAGTTTTGTCTTGGGATATCTACCTTCAAGGGTGAATGCTTGAGGGACTTGTTGGCTCGACCCAACCAAAGGAGGATCCAACGTCAAAACTTGGTTGTATTCTCTTTTATTTTATCAATAATAATAGACGACTATCATTATGGTTCCACTCATGTGTCTTTATTATGAT
Organism: Pinus taeda; assembly: GCA_000404065.3. NCBI lineage: Eukaryota > Viridiplantae > Streptophyta > Pinopsida > Pinales > Pinaceae > Pinus > Pinus taeda. The sequence continues at coordinate 1,586 of APFE030284307.1, forward strand.
GTTTGAGTTGTATCCTTTCTGACTGATACATAGTTGCATTTCCCAGATTTTATGCTTGTATTTGTCTTGTTCTTTGCATGTGCAGGTGTCTGTTCACGGAGATCGTGAGGATTGCGACTAGCTGAAGCGAAATAATGGAAGCGACAACCCTTCTACAAATATAAGCATTGGATTTGAGGTAGGCTCTTATCTTGGCCTTTATTTTGCAATTAGGAACCTGCGTATTAGTGTTGTTTGATTGTTGCTAGACCTCAGTTTGGCTAGTGGGATCGCCTTTGTCCACAGAGGGGATTTACCTACACAACAATTTGGCGACTTCGCTGGGGAGTTTTACCTTGTTGTTTGATTTGTAAGCTTTAGACGGAGCCTGAAGCATGGCTAGTTAGCCTTCAAAACACTATTACTCTGCATTAGTGAAGTAGATCAAAGCTATTTCAGTCAATCTCCAGTTTGGTTTACAAACTGAATAGCTTGGAGCTAGCTTTTGTCCTTCTCTTGTTCATTTTTTCCTTGAGTTTGATTTTTGCTCTCTTTTCAAATTTTGGGGATTAGTTCTCTGCTTTTTGGGTTTCCTGGTTCGGTCTGGGAAGTGCCTTGATTGTTTAAAGAGTGATTTCCTTGGTTTGGGAGTTTTTGGCTTGATTGTGGTCATTTTTTGGCTTCATCGCGGTTTATTATAAAACAGCCGCGCTGCCATCGCATAGCCCTTTTTGTGACTTCCTGATCATTGCGTTAATACACAAAACAGTCGTGACGGTTCTGAAAATCCAACCATCGTGGTTAAGTCGTGTACTTCCGCGCTGACATCGCATTGTTGCTATGCGTAGTTTCTTATCAGTGCATTGTTGTTGTGTTCCACCCGCGCTGATTCCTGTAGGATTGAATTTCTTCAATTCTACCTCCTGAGCCTGTTGGTCTTGCTATCCCCTGCTGTTTCCACTTGATTTATGACTTGATTTTCATTGTCTAAAGATTGAAGCACTTTCTTGTGAGTCTTGTTGAAGCGAATCTTACTTTTTGCTTTGTGACCTAGTTTTATTGTTCCAAGTTTGTTGGATCAGCTTTGCTTGGTTACTCATTTGCAAAGGTTCGTTTACTGCTTGCTATTGGTTTGATTGAGCATTTCTCTTTTCTTGATTTTGCTTGGTTGTTTAAGTGATCGTTGTTGAACCAATCTTGACATTGTTTCAATTTCTTTTCACTACCCGGGCACGGATCACAGTTGTTTGGGGTCAACCGGTTTTTTCCACATTTGTCTGTTATCGTTTCTCAAAGTTTGTTTAATGCACTTTGCCATCAACAAAAATGAAAATCTCTTTTTCTTTGTGTTAAGTTAATGAGAATTAGAAGCTTTTCATTTTGATTAATGATTAGTGACCTCAAAGAAAAGCTTAGTGATTTCCATTAGCTGCATTAGGGAAGCTATTTGTTGTTTTGTGATCATTTCGTTTGTATGAAAGCCCTCTTACCCTCTTTAATTAGCATTCATCGAATGGAATGACATATTTTGGCATATAGAGTGCATTTAGGGATTTTGAGAAATTACATACGGTAGGACCTAAAAACTGAAACGTAACTCAAGATCAACTTTAAAATAAATCGAATGAACTTAAAAACGCATTGGAACATAATGCTCACATTCTAGAGGTCTAGGCTAGAGACGTGCTTCGATGTCGTTAAACCTAGTAACTTTTGTTCTCACATTAAGGTTGGGTGATTCCTCCTTGTGTGATTCAACTCTGGTCTAGTACGGACTTGTGCTCCCACGTACTGCCGCGTATATATGGGGAGACTCCACTAGGTTATCATCCTTGATCCACAGGAAGCCATGTCTGCCACCTTACAGCCCGTAATGCACTGAACACAACATTTAGGAAGATTGATTGTCGTAAGGAAAGTCCTTGGCTTTCATATGATCGCTAAGGTGTATATGCAGTTTTACAGATTGTCTGGTAAACCCCTTGCCTAGTTTCTCCAGAGCAGTCACTTTTTGATCCTTTTCGGACTCCTTAAAAGAAAAGGCTCTATTGATCACTTGTCACTTCAGGCTCGCTAAATATTCGAAGGCGACTAGAGTAATCTTTTGTCCTTTTCTCGACTCTTAAAACACGAAAAGGTCAAGTTGTGTCCTATTGTTTTAAAATTTATTCGAACACGATTAAATTTACCGTGTTAGATCTTGTTTGCACTAGTTTTGAGTAGGGTCTTTTATCGTTAGCTTGTCTAGGTTTTTGTTTGATTCGGTCATCCTGGCGGATCCATTGATCCCGTCTCTCGTCCCGAGTGACCAAGGGTCTCCTTCTTCTGCTGCTCCTGAGACACCGGTTTGTGGTGACACTTTCCCTGTTATTCCAAGTGTCCAACCGTTGAACTCTCGTGCTCCAGAGGACAAGCTTTACGACTTGTTTTGGAACCCTGTTTGGGAGCCTTCTGAAGAGGATTTTCCCTCTACTCCTGTTGGTGTTTCATCCCTGATGGCTTCTTTAGGCATGGAAGACACATCTCCTGTATCGAGTGGAACACCCATTATGTCGAGTATTGAGACTCCCATCCCGGCCACATCCCTGATTATCTCTACGCCCTACACTGTTACACCTCTCGGTATCACAGTGTCGGCGCGCTATAGATCTCTAAGGGGTGCTATGGGCTCTGCGAGTTCCTCTTCTATGTGGGATAATAACATTGTTCCCACTATAGGACCTTTTGTTTCCCAGGTTCACCATACTGCCGTCACGTTAGTTCCCACTAATCCAACCGTTTATGTCGCATCATCGACCCTAGTTGCTAGTGCCATTACGGCATCTTCCATCGTAACTACTGTTGCCGGCCCATCCCGAGGCCCGGTACGTAGTGGTCAATCGACACATGTTGCTAGAGTTTTTCATCCTGCAAGTGGTGCCCCGCCTTCTTTTGATGCCATTTCAGCAGGGGGGCATATTCTCAATACTTGCATGCTGTCCAAAATCCAGGTGGGCAAGGCCCTCATTATGATCCTGTCAATCATTATTTGTATATCTCCTTGCTAGCCCAACCCGCTGTAGAAGGTAACATTCCGTTGAATGTGGCTTGGGGTACCACTGGCTACGGTGGTGGCCAATTTCGTCCGACTCAAGGGCAGCCATCTCAGGGACCATCATACCAAGGTCAACCATCCTACATGCAACCTAATTATGGGCAGCAGTATTATGGCCAAACCTATCCAGGGCAACCTGGAGGCTCACAAGGACAACCCTACCAGGGACAACCTTCGGCCTCTGTTGGTCTGTCTTATACATATCTTGGGCAACCTTCTGGAAACCGGGGATAACCTTACCCGCAGCAAGGACAACCCGGAAACTAGCAAGGTTACCCTTTTGGGCAAGGTGGCCAGCCTTACGCGCAGCAAGGCCAGCCCACTGCTCAGCCTAGTCAACCATCTGGTCTACAAGGACAACCTTCGATTGTACAAGGACAACCAAACCCCCAGCAAGTTCAACGTTCTAGGCAAGTAGGTTCATCTCAGATCCATCCAGGACAACCTTCCAGCCAGATGGCCCAACCTCAGTCTTCGCAAGGATATCTCTCTGGAGCGGCTCAACCGGGCATGCAGATGGTTCCTGCTTCTCAAGCTCAACCCGGTTACCAACCCCAAAATCAAACAGGTCTCCAGCCACAAGGTGGGTACCAATCCCAACCTTCTTATCAGATGTCGCCTAGTTCCCAAGCTCAATATGGAGCCCAACAACCATATGGATACCAGCAACCCCAGGGGCCAAATCAATTCACCCCGTATCAAAATTACCAACAGTCGTAGGTTACCCCTTATCAAAATTATCAGCAACCCAATGTTGCTCCTGCAGGACAGTATGGTAACCAATGGGGCGCTGGGGGGCAGAACCAATATCAACCATCCGGTTATGGATATAACCCTTACGGACAAAGTTCCTATGGAGAAGGTCCTTTTGGACCTGGTCCGTCCAGAAAAGGTCAATGGGGGCAACCAACAACTGGATGGAACTCTGGCCCTTCCTCATATCCGCAGATGTCCTTCAACCTGCAGCTAACATTTTTAGCGATGTTGGAACTGCCCGATGTGTCGAAGTTAACAAATTATCCTATTTTTCATAATCCACAATGGCCACCAGTTCCAACTAAGATACCCGGCGACTGTCCCAAATTCGACGGCAAAGCTGGAGAGGATCCTCAAGCCCATGTAATGAGTTATAACCTATGGTGTTCGTCTAATTCATGGCTTGATGATTCGATTCGACTTCGCCTGTTCTAAAGGACTCTCACCGGCTCCGCTGCTAAATGGTACATTGAATTGACCCGTGCGTCTTTTCAAGATTTTAATTCATTGGCTATGGCATTCCTCACTCATTTTCAGTTACCCATTCAGAATGAGACAGGGGCCCATCTCCTTACGTCTCTCAAGCAGGATACGGCTACGCACATCTCTAATCATATACATGAATGGAGAAGGCGTCGCTAGTTGATCAAGTTTTGGATTCCTGATCAACTCCTCACTGATTGGTTCACAACTTCCTTTGACCCTAAGATTGCACGGGACATTGCTATGGGAGACTGTGTGACTGAAGAGCAAGCGATCGTGCGTGCTCAGTACCTTGACTTAGTTTACTCTCAGTCAGGTACTTTGTATGAGTATTTTCCTGATGCCCCAAGACCCAGTACATCCAAGGCTCCACCAAAGCCATCTGTTGATGGAGTTATTGGCTCTATGAATCCGTCGTCCAAAAAATCATCCTCGAACCCTGGGAAGCAAAAGTCGGATGCTTCTAACAAAAACACTTCTCAGGGTGGTTCAAATTCTGGAAGTACTTCCGAGGTTAACGTCGTCCAGTCCACCACGGAGAGTAAGGCCTCGAAAGGAAAGAAAAAGGGGAAAGCAAAGAATAAATCTAAACAACCTAAACATGATTCCTCCAAACCTCCATTCGAGGAAGGAGCTAAGCACAAACAAAAATATCCTTGTCTCATCTGTGAGGAGGATCACTATACTAAAGACTGCCCAAGGCAGTCTGAGCTTAGTTGTTTGTTGAAAGGTGCTCCTGGGATTCTTGCGGTTCTTAAAGAGCCTTTCCCCTCTCAACAGACTCAAATGGTGGCTGATCCATCTTCTTCTCCCTTTGGTTCCCAATTCTTCATGGCTGGATCCATTCCTGTTCATGTAACGACTCGAACAAAGGAGTATCCGTCGTCCGCCAGGAAGGAGCTCGAGGTTCCCTCAAGGGCTCCTTCGCCCAGCTCTGGTCCGCTCCATATCGAGAGACCAACTACTGAGACGACCATCCGACCCCGTCCCAAAGGAGTACTCAAGAGATCATCCTACAACCTAAATGCTCGTGCTGCTTAGCACTACAGCATAGTTGAGGACTTGGCGCAGGCTCCGTCAGCTATGTTCGCCTTAGAAGTTCTCCAGAGCTACCCCCCTCAGAGGAAGTCCCTGCTATCGGCCATCGATGGCATCGACCCAACAGATTCAGATCTGATTACCTTTGATCTCGAGAGCCATGTCCCAAGGCTGCCTCATCAGATCAATTTTCTTATACAAGTCATCATCAATTCAAAAACGATCCATCGTACAGTTATTGATGAGGGCGCGTCAACTTGCATAATGTCTATTTCTTGTTGGAAAGCGACCGGGTCTCCGACTCTGAGCCAGTCTCCTACGACACTAGAAGCCTTCGATGGGAGAGAATCTTGTCCCTATGGTATTCTTCAACGATTGCTAATCACTTTAGAAGGAAAAACCGTTGAAGTAGAAGTCGAGGTCGTTGACGCGAATCTTACTTACAACCTCCTTCTGGGCCGGAGCTGGACGTATGGAAGGACCCAGGGATCAAATACAAGCATAAAATCTGGGAAATGCAACTATGTATCAGTCAGAAAGGATACAACTCAGACATCATAATAAAGACACATGAGTGGAACCATAATGATAGTCGTCTATTATTATTAATAAAACAAAAGAGAATGCAACCAAGTTCTGACGTCGGATCCTCCTTTGGTTGGGTCTAGCCAGCAAGTCCCTCAAGCATTCACCCTTGAAGGTAGATATCCCAAGACAAAACTCTCTCTCCCAGAAGTTTACACAAGATGGAAACACTTCACAACCTTCCTTAAGCACTCTACCAATCCCACAATTATCACACCAGCTGCCTATCAAGCTCACACTATCAACAATGCTCTAAACACAATCAATTCCAAAAACTAGTAGCTCATGGCAATGGTGGAGGCTTAAATAGGAGAAGGAGTCTCCATGAATGGTGGGAGGATGAGCTTATCTCCAAGGAAGGTGGCTCAAATGATGAAACAAACATGCTAGAGAAGGGAGGGCGGCATTTAAAAGGCCAACAACCAGGTTTGGAGTCATCTGGAAGGCCGACTATTAGAACAAACTCGCCCAAACTGGATCATCGCGGGTAGATAATGACACTGGAGCGCTGACATCGCTGCTGAATAACAAAGAAAGTTATATCAGTGCGATCAGATACAAGTAATGGACGCACTATCATATGAAATTCGATCAATGCGGGAATCACGTGTGCTTCTGCGCTGGCAGTGCATGAGGTCTTTTTTGGAGCGCTCATCAACGCGTTTATTTTTACAACAGTCACGATGATAGAAGAACTTTGGCAAAGTGGGTCATTTGGCAACATTAGATAGCATGAGCATGATTAATTGGGTCCCATGACACAGCAGGAAGATAGACAGGGAGACAATGACAAATTACTGTGTAACATATGCCCCCTAAAGCATGAAGCCTAAGAGAGTGGGAGGGGTGAAATGCTTTACGAAACTGGCAGAACTGGAACACCACCAGGAAGAACCTGCACGTAGTACAATTGATATGTCAAATACAAGATGGACATGGTATGGGTGCAGCCATCCATAACAGAGTACATAAAAATCTGGATCCCAGGTATGGACGCAACCATCCGATGAGGATCAATGAATGGAATCAGGCATGGTCGCAACCATCCAATGAATGAGTCATGTAGTGATTATAATAATCCACAAAATGCAGCCTAGATCCCAACATACAAAATCCAGGGTCTTGCGCTCCAACTCAACCAAAACAAAGTACAAGTTCAAGCATACGAATGTAGGAGTCGAAGTTGAACATGTGAGAACATTGTCTGATTACCAATCAATGATGAAGACTGTTAACAGACGCAAGAGTTACCACCAATAATGACAATTGTCCTCAAGGTACTATAGGTTCAATCCACAGCGTGGGAATCAGTGAGCCGGTGTTGAACACCCGTAGAATCATTCGATCAGAGGCCAATGATGAAAACCTCACGTCGAACACGAAGAACCTGCCATTGAGGCATGCGGGCTCTAAGGCACCTGAAGGGTGTCTCTAGGTCAACTTCCTGGATAATGAGCCGAAGTCGAAAAGAAGTGACCTTGATCGAAGGTGGGCCATAATGTTTCCCACATCATCGACACGAGACAGAAAGGGATAAAATTTTTTGTGTGAGATATCAAAGGGAGGTTGAGTATTCTTGCAGAGGTCAACTTCTCTTGAACATATTGGTGGCACGACAGCAGACTTGGCAGTATTTGATGTCAAATGATCAGGGGTCATGGTGACAAGGTGATGAGCAGATGAATGGTCAAACAGGATAACCCAAACCCACGGAGGCAAGTGTGAAACAAGATGAGATGTCCCCACCCAGACACGAATGCAGACAAGTGCCATGTTCAAGAGCAACATACTGCCGACACAATGATGATTATGGTTCCTTTATTCCCCCACTATTTCTGGCGAGTACCCCGGTTATTTTTGGATGGAAAGCTTGATGGGGATAGCATATGCTTGAGAGGCGTCATCACGACGGAACCTGATGTCATTAAAGTTTTAATGAGTCTGACAAAGGAAAAACTCGGCGTCTTTTCATATTTAGAGAGTTTGAAAAGACAACGAAAAGGAAACTCCAGGGGTGTCCTTTTTCGTAAAGTTGTGTCTCTCGAGTCCGAAAAGGTATAAAACTATGCTCGAAAGAACCGCCCGACCAGTATGATCGAGGAGTAATTTTCGTAAGTAGTGACTTCGACCCGAAAACGTAAAAAAGTGGTCAAAAGCACGTCGTTTTGTAGCTAATAATGAGTTTGAAACGACAAAAACTTGACGTTCTTTTTAAGTTTAAACGGTCGAAAAAAAGAGCTTTAAAGGCGACCACCTCTCACTTCTTTTAACGAGTCGAGAGCGAGACTCGACTATCTTTTCTTATTTCACGTTGAAAAAGAGCTTAAGGCCAATATTTTGGAACCAAGTGCGTATAGAACCGTCGTAATTCCACCAACATGAGAATCTACACAAGGAACACCTCACACGTAAACCTATTTGAAATAATATAGACAACATGCATAAAAACATAGTAAAACTATATTGGAACCAAGCATATGGTAAAAACCATCATAAAAAACCCATATGGATGAAAAGTAATATTTAATTTTCAAATTTTACCATAAATAGGAGGGTAAACCAAATTTTTTACCATTGTTACCATTTGGAGCTTTGGAGAACGACTTGGAGTTGTGAGGTTGATGAGCCAAATTCCACCCTGTACGTGCATCGAAGATCCTGCAGTCTGTACTAGGTAGGTTCATCTTCCCTTACGCTCCATTTTGAAGTCTTTTTACTGCATTTCAACGGTGGGAAGTGGTGGTTTGGGCATATTTTTTGAAACTCATTCTGCTCTCGGTCAGCGCGGATTTCCCTATCGGGTCCGCGCTGATCAAAAAAATTTCCACAAACCACTTCCGGATCAGCGCGGAAGAGTGATCTACTTCTGTGCTGACCCGGTAAAAAATATCAAAAGGCGCCATTGTCAGCGCGACTGTTTTGAAAACAGTCGCGCTGACGCTGCGCAACAAGTTTTTTGACAAATGAACGTATGAAACTTTATGAACAGGGCCCTAATGAAATTTTTTGATCATGCAAGGTATAATGGCATTCGTTTGGTAGGAACGTGCTCATGATAACGAGGATATAGCGGCTTTTACCGATGCTGGGTGTCGAAATGCAATGCGGGCATGCAGGTTGCTTAAATTCTTCCTAACTCCGCACCTGTGAGCACAACCTGACCTTCTCAAATTTTTTATCAGAGCCTGGAATCCCACTGATGGGAAATTTGTGATCCGAGGCCAAGACATCGAGTTTGACTACACAGATATCTAGTTTTTGACTGGGTTATCACGTCGAGGTGAGATGCCAATTCTAGAGGGGCAGCAACCCGGTGGCGATACTCTAGACATGCTGATGGCTCAGGTGTGTACCCACAGGCACGTAAAACACGGAGTGAGAAGGTAGAAATTCCTACAGTGGAGGACATCATCCTTTGAACTATACTCTTCATGGTGACTCGAGCAGCGGGCTCCTTGGCCAATCACGAGGCCTCAAAGGCCCATCTCCGATTGGCTCTCGAATGCTTGAATCCTACCATATTCAACTGGGCAGCGGCAGTAACGACGAGTATGAAGAGAAAACTGACCAACTGCCGTCGAGGTGAGTCGAAGCAGTTTGGCTACGGGTTGATTTTACTTCCACTCATGCTGGAGCGGGTACCGATGTTGCAGCTGTAGGATATGGTCATGGACCCACCTAGAGGTCCTCGAGAGACGAGGGCCACATGATGGGGCCAAGTCATGCCACGAGGAGGTGGCGGTCGACAAGTGGCATGGGGAGTATACTTCCGAGAGTTTTTGGAGAGGTAGACTATCTTTGTGGAGGACCAGCCATATGACAGCATAGACTTTCGTGGAGACCCAGACATGCCACTGCCCGCTGGAGAGCAGTGGGATGATAGTGGTAAGACACTTGATCTCATTTTTTGATTTTTTATTTTTATGATGTTTTTGATTTTTTCATGTACATGTCCTAATGACAAACGTTATGGTATGCAGATGTGGGACCAACGAGACCCCTTGGCTTGGCCTCGGAGGCACGGAGGGATGCACAGGGCATTAGAGCTCTAGCCGTGGCTCCTATGGGAGATGATACGATGGAGACCGTGATACGGAACCTTGAGGGCTTGCTGGTAGGGATCCCAGATTACCAAGGGATAGAGGAGGTCCCCATGGCGTCTCTGATCCATACAGTGGGGGTAGAACCTAGGATGCACCGCCTTTTGAGGCAGGTGGCATGAGCGGCTGTGACTTATAGGGAGCACAACCCACCATACCCTGTGCAAAGCGCATTTCCAAACCCCAAGTTTCAAATTTAACCAGCAATTTTTTATTTTATGGTTTCTAATACATTTTTCTTGGTGTGTAGATTTCCCATCATGCTTGATTGGCGTGAAAGAGAACACGAAGATGTTGATTCGGCTGCGCTGAATCACCAACCTACCATTGATGCGTTGAGAACATGCGGTATTTACAAATACTGGGTCATACCTGGCATGAGGGCCCAGGTGCCATTTCTAGAGTGGCTGGTCGAGAGATGGAACATTCAGGATCAGTGTTTTTACATTGGAGGCCACCATCTTGAGATAGAGGCCTCCGACATATATTTTCTCACTGGTTTGCCCAACAGGGGCGAGCACCTTTCTCTATTCGGGACTAGGTTGGGTGGCCAATCCCTTGCTAGCCTCTAGCTAGAGTGGTGTAACAATTAGAACCAGGAGAAGGGGATTGAAATCAAGTTCATATCCCAACCTGAACTTATGGTGATAGCTTTCACAGTTACCAGACTCTGCTGCACAGCCGCTTTACACATAGCCACCGGGTCCCAGATGCGGATGGCGATAGATTGCTACTAAGGCACCATTTTCAACTGGTGCGATGCTGTACTGGCCAATATGAAGGGCCAGTTGACTAAGGCGAAGAACGGACAATCAAAGACTTTTGGATATGGGTCTTTGGTTGTGAGCTTCACCTTAGAGAGAGTTCCTATGTTGATCCCACAGCAGCTCACAGTTGGGGTTGGGCTTCCTTGGGAGCCTAAGTTGATGAGATGGGTTGCGGTTATGGCCCGGCATCCTGATGAGGGAGAGAAGGTCATCCACTTTCCTGAGGTCTACTTTCACTGGTTATAGAACCAAGTCTTTGCCATTCAGGATTTTCCTTATGCCAGAATGGATTTTCGTGGTGATCTGGACATGGTTCTTCCACAGGGAGAACAATGGGATGACAGAGGTATATTCATTTTTCACAAGTGTTTTAAATTATCTATATTTTTGTTTTTTTTAAACATCGTTTCAAAACTGACAGTAAAATTTTTCAAAATGCAGACGTAGGCCCACAGCGTCCAGCCAATCTCTGGGCTTTTGAGAGGAGACATCCAGTTGCACCGCTACCGGCCCCGTAGGATGCAGCTGCAGAGATGCTTGCTAAGTTGGAGCAGGATCTAGAGCGTCTGATGGCAGACATACCGGAGATGACCATCGATGATATTCCTATCAGGCTTCAGCGTTATGTAGTTGCGGTCCCAGGACCTTTTAGGAGGTTCTTATGTAGAGTAGCTCGTGCAGTGGTGTCTTATAGAGAGCACCACTAGTGATTGGATGATCACTTTGTAGACACATGTAACATTTTGGTTTTTTGTAATTATCATTTTTGCCGATAATAAGGTGTTTTTCAACCTATGATCGAGGACGATGTATATTTTTGACACACTCTGTCTATATATATATCATTTTACCGGCTTATCTTGTTCACATGTATGATGAAATGTTTTTTAAATTTACAATTATCTCAAATGTTTGTCTAATACTCGAGAAGCAATTGCATCTGCTAATGTATTTAGAGACCTTGGAATATGCTGATATTCAATGTAATCAAACTCACGTTCCAAGAGACGCACTCTCAAAAACAATCTTAATAACACAGGATTTCTAATGGCATAAATTATATTAAGCTGTAATACAACGAGTTCAGAATCTAACCTCACTATCAAACGTCGAATCCCGAATGAAATAGATTCAGACAATAACTCAATCACTGCACTCTATTCTGCAATGTTGTTTATTGTTTGACCAAGGCTCACCCCATGCATAGAAACTAACTCGTCAGAGGGCAAATAGATAACCCAAGCTGCGGAAGAGATATTCCGTGTACTACGACAAGTGCCATCAGCAAATCCAATGTACGTTTGGA
>APFE030284307.1:36162-76576 GCA_000404065.3 Pinus taeda
GATGAACAAGGGACATTAATGTATTCCCATTGTTTATCAGCATGAGGACTTGCCATTAAGGCATGCAAGCCTCAATGTGTTTTTACAAATAACTTTAGACTCAAAGGACTATGGACTCAATAATTTGCATTGAAACAGGGCTTATTTGCGGAATGAAAATGACAGGAAATGGAAGATGAAAATGAAAGATGGAAATGGATAATAGAAATGGCAATGGGCAATAAGCATATGAATGAGCCTCTTACTTTTATTTGTGGGTTATGAATGGACAAAAAGAAATGGAAAGTGGATGTGAATGTAAATGGAAAATAGGAAGTGAAATGAGGTGAATGGTTTATTATGAGGTATGGATGTGATGGAGACAATAATATCTAAAAGTTTTTCAAGTGTTTGGATCTGATTTTGCATCAACTTGCTTCCTCTTTGTTGCTAATCATCCTCTTATGAAACAAATTGGTCTCTTAGAGAGACACCATTCTCTTGTAGTCATTTGTCCTTCCTCCTGGAACCTGCAAAAAAAACTAATACTTCTTCTGCAATGGAATGTAAGATTATCAAAGGAGAGAGATGGTCAATCTCTCTAGTTATGATATTTACACACAAAACTAAGAATTTGTATTAATGAAACAAGTTCTCAAAGGAAAAATCAAAAGAATTTATACTTGATTTGGAATTAGTGCCTCAAGTTGATGTTGCTTCTTTCAACAATTTATTTCATTATTTTCCATTTCAAACTCAAATGATGGATTTCTCATTGTGTAGATCTTGTTGAGATATTTCCAATGGTACTTAAATCATCAAAATCTGATTTTGTATGAAAAAGTTAGGCTAATTTGAACAATGAGGTTTTTCTGGCTGCGGAATTAGAGAATAGCTGCGGAATTGGACTTTAGCTGCGGAATGTGCATAGTTTCTGTAGCTAAAAATCTTGAATAAAAAGTTAGCCATTCATCTTTCATCATCAGTCCAAAATTAATCAATACCTTCAGAAAAGTAAGAAAATAACTTATTCATTTCATTGATTCAAAATTATTATTTTTTCTTGACATGTAGTGACTTAGTGTGGCGACTTAGTATGGCAACTCAGTATGGCGACTTAGTGATAACACACAATTTGAATTCCCTTTGACCGAGGTCTTTTTCATCAAATTGGATCAAATGAATAGGACACCATCCATGTACTGACATTTCCCCAACTACCCATGTGGCTTGTTTTGCTTGATGACACCTGCAACCTAGAGTTTAACAAAACAGCTGCGGAAAGTTGAGCTAGCTGTGGAAAGTTGAGTCAGCTGCAGAAAATGGATGCAACAGTCAACCATCAATTTTAAGTTATTTTCTTCATTGTTTGCATGTAGGAACTTTGTGAATTATAGTGGCATATAGAGAAAACCAAGGTACTTACTCTTTTGCTACATTTGTTTCGTGTGCTGATGGATTTTATATCATTGCATGCCTTTTGATATTCATATAATACAAATCGATTGAACACAGATTCAGACTCTTTGTGTGTGACATTTATAGTTTATACCATCAACCAAAAGAAAGTTAAGGTGTTGACGAATTGACTTTTTCAGCAAAAGCACGTGAAGTGATAACAATTATGTTAGCGGGGAATGGAGAAGGTTTGACACAACGTCCACATATGTAACATGAAATTGTCTGAAGAAACCATTCACGGATTCAACCAAACAAACCACGGCATCCACCTTGGCATAATGAAGTATGAGTAAAAGATGGAAGTTGTGAGGCTTGGTGGGAGACGTGGGTGAGTATGAGTAAAAGACGGAAGTTGTGAGGCTTGGTGGGAGATGTGGGCGAGTTTGAGTTAAAAATGGAATAGGATTAGACGGGTGGCGGAAGACATGTTACCTCAAACAACCAAAGCGTGCCAAGTTTGAACTGTTCTTTGTTCATTTAATGAAAATATCTTTCCCCTCACATATTCAGTGACACGATGGATGACCTGGTAGCCAAAGAAATCGGAACTGAGTGGATTTCTCAAAGAAATTGAAAGATGGCCGCAACTGTTCAGAAAAACACTATTTTTTCTTCACGCGGAAAACAAAAATTTACTCCAAAGAACTGAGGATTTATCCTAGACCACCACGAATATCTCAAAACAGCTTATGGGTTATCTAAATGACCCAGCTGGCAAAAAAACCCATATTTTATTTTCTTCAAATTCGCCACCGTTTGGGCAAATCAAACGTTTGAAATTTGACATTTTTCAGTTGTTTACGTTTTTATGAGTTTCACTGTTCTGCATTTTTTCTGAGTTGATGTTCTGCGTTTGTTGCACTCAGCTATAAGATTGAATCTCAAAGGGGGAAATTTTTTTTTCAGATGCAGTCAATAACAAATGAATCAGTGAGGGGAGGAGATTCTTAAAAAAAAAAAAAAAAAAATCTTTGCGAGCCTTCCAATCGCATAATTTGTTTGGCATACACCTGACTGCAACAATCTACTTCTTTTCATGGTGTTTCCGAAATGCCTTTTAAATCATAAGGACAACGATCACTTCAAAAGTTTCTTCTTTGGTTAGACAATTGCCAGCTGATTCAAATGTCTTTACTCTTAATTTAAATGAGTGTTCTTGAAATGCAACTTGAATCTTGTTGCTGCCTCAGTACTAATGCGACCAGCAACAAGAGAATCTCTCATACAGAGTTCATCTTCTCTTAGATTCTCAAAAATTTCAAACTCATTAAAATTAATCGTTTTCTTTGGCTCATTGTTATTATATTCTACAAGATATCTAATTAATCCTTCATATCCTTTCTTTAAAAGCCATATCAGCAAGAGTCCAACCAAATCCCAAAAACACAAAGTTTTTATTTTAACACAGCAGTCCATGCAATTCGATCTATTTTTTTTAAATGTTTTTGCAGGTTTGTTTTAAGGCCAAAACTTGAATAGGGATGTAGATTTTCTTATTGAAGCCACAGTGAAAGCTAGGAATGGAGACAGCTATATAAGCTGGTTTTTCATCGATCTGAGTTGGGTGACTAGGATAGGATCCATGTTGGGACAATTCTGGAGTTGCCCATGTGGTCAGTTTTTTTATTAGATGCTTGTAACCTGTTAAACCTTGAAACAGCTGTGGAATTCTCAACTAGCTGCAAAATCATAGCACTTTCCGCAGCTAAGTTGCAAGACCTTATTAAAACATGATACAGTGTTTTGAAGACCACTACAAACCATAACCAGACAATTTTGGACAATTTGAACCTATCAAAGCAGTTGAGTTTCATTTTTTTCATTTTTTTTTTTGAATCAATTGAAATGATGAAGTTTATTTTGTCTCTTTTCTTTTTAACATAACAATTCTTTTTCTGATCCTCGAGATCACTCAAAGTGCAGGAGGAGAGCATACTCAAGAATTAATTTTTTTTTTTTACTTAACAATCCTTTTTCTGATTCTCCAGATCACACAAAGTGCAGGAGGAGAGCATACTCAAGAATTTTTTTATTTTTTTTTAGATGTAAGAAATAAGGTCACCTAATTACACTTCCCCGACAACGGCGCCAAAAGTGTCTACTCAATTTAACGTCTTAAATTTCTCTACATAAATTATCAAATCGGGTATCGTAAACTGATGAAGTGTGGTGCACCATATGTGCTTAGTTAACCTTTTTCTTACTTCCTTGTTTTATAGTTTGTGTTGTTTTTGGGGTTTTGTTCTTGTTGGTTTCCTAAAGTGTAATGCAAATGGAAATCCTATTCTAAGGTCTTAAGAATACTTTTAAAGGACAAGTATGGATAGAGATTTCAAGACAAGGCCTATGTCCCTAATGGTAACTTCCAAAACTTAGCACTTCAAAAGATCTTAAAACATGTTATTGATGGAATTAGTACTTAAACAAAAGTGTAAATATGTAGCTACTTCAATCAAAATAGAATGCAACAACCAAACAATGAGCTAGTGACTATGAAACTCAGTATCCTTGCTGCTATATAAAAAGAAAGTAAAAACTAAAAGCAACTCAAACTAAAAGCAAAGCAACTAATTCACACTACTTAAACTCTTTAGATCCCCTTCAGCTCAATCTACCTTGTGGGAAGCAATCATGAACAAGTCAAGCAATATGATAGCTAAATGACAAGAAATTAAATTGCATAAAAGAAGCTAGTCACACTACTTGAACTCTTCTGGTCCTTTACCCTTCAGCTCAATCTACCTTGTGGGAAGCAACCATGAATAAGTTTAAGCAATATGATAACTAAATCACACTACAGTTAGTAATATTCTTATTTCTTGCTAATAGAGTCACTTGACTATAGAAAGAAACCATAAACTGGCGAGTAGTATGATATCTAAATAAAAGGAAATAAATAAGCAAATCACAACTTGGAAAAGGCAGTGCTGAAATTAAACTTTAGAAAATGAAATCAGCAGAAGGACAAGATGATTCCATCATGTCATCAGTCATTAAAAGGCTATGTGCATCACTAATCTATAATCAACCGGTTGAACACACTTGCATGAATTAAAATTGCATGAATGAAAAATCTAATTTATCAAACTTGAAAGCAATCAAATGACATAATAAAATCAAAGTAAAATTACAAAATGAAATCTACTCTACCTTACATTTTAATATGCTCCAAGACATCTACTTCACATCTCCTTCCATGTTGAGAACATCAAAGCTTTATTCAAATTATTCAAAATTACAAAGTACAACAAAGCTCTCTAAAGCTTTCAAAAGCCATCAAGGAAGAACTACAAACTCCAAGCTTAAGAACTAACACTAATAAGTTAAGCTAACAAATGAAGGAGAGAGATCTACTATTTATACAAAAAGATGAGAAGCCATCTCATTAATGAGAGTCCATGAATCTCTCCCTCTACCTCTAGAGTCCTAATCAAAATAGGAACTGATAAGACACATGTCTTTTTAGAGTTACAATACAATTAGGAGATGTGACACATATCCTCATGATCCCATGATTCTTTCCACTCAAATTCGAATTTGGCCTTAGAGTGCCACATAAGGGTCTTCTAGAAGCCTCCTTTCAACCTACACATGTCAACAATCTCAACCCATTGGTTAGGTACAAGATTATGCACATTATTTCCTAAGTTTTAACCACAAATTCACTTAAAAGGCTTAGAATTAATAAAGATTGGAAAAACATAAATGTGGCCCAATGATAATGAAAGTGGGATGAATGTGGTGACAGAGTAGTGAAATGGAGGTGATATAATGGACATAATAGTGAAAGTGTAATGGAAATGAATGAAATTTTCAAGACTCAACAGGTGGCACAACTTTGGTCGAATTTGTTGTCGAACTACTAGGTTGGTTATTAGTCTTGTTTTTCGAAAATTGTGGATTCCCGTAATCTGTATTCCTTGTCGATATCAAAGCATCATTTTATTATTTTGAAATAGACAACATAAGCACTTGGGATGGGGAAGCATTGTCACTAGCAACCAGATTGGGTCCTAGGTTTGGAAACAGATCAGTTAATACCGGTGAGGTTTTCGAACTCTTTAAGAATTTTCTAAGCTCAACTTTATGTGGACAATCTTTCGTCCAATGATCCTCATCACATATAAAGCATGGATGACTTGGTTTCCTTTCTTCAGAAGGGTTTGCAGAAGATTTTTCAGGAGATGACTCCTCTTGTGTCTTCTTTTTCCCTTTCTTTTTCTTCTTGCCTTCTTGTTTCTTCAATTCTTTGCCTTTGTCAGTCGACACGAAATTTACCTCTAAGGCGAGAAGTTCTTCATTTGCATTTTGACTAGAAACCGTACAAGCTCTCTTTGATGTAGCCTTTATGGTTTTTGTGCTTGTTTTACCTATCACGCCATCGCTGACATGAGAGTCTTTGTTTGATTTAGGAGGAGGAGGAATGAAAAATTCCCATCTAGGAGCATCAGGGATTTTGTCGTAGAGCATGCCAGACTGAGCATAGATCATGTCTAGATATTGCACACGAGCAATGACTTGCTCTTCAGTGACGACCCCTCCCTTTGCCACATCTTATGTGATAGAAGGTAATAATGACTTAATAAAACATTCAGCTAGCAGCTGATCAGAAACATATGTTTTTACCATTCTATGACAACGTCGCCATTCATGAATATGATCAGATATGTGAGTGGCCGTCGTTTGTTTGAAATTGGTAAGAAGCTCTGTTCCTGTTTCGTACCTTATTAGTAACTAAAAATGGGTTAGAAAGGTTGTGGCAAGGGCACTGAAGTTATCGAATGAAGCTCTAGGTAATTCGATGTACCATTTTGCTGCCGGACCAGTTAACGTTCGCTGAAAAAGGCGAAGCCTAATCAAATCATCATTGAGAGTGTTGGATGAAAACCATCAATGAAATATCATCACATGATTCGAAGGGTCTTCACCCGAATTTCCATTAAATTTAGGAATATCTGACAGAAGTTTATGAGGAATCGTCGGCCACCAAGGGGCATAACCAATTGGATCGTTCATTAGCTTATTTATATCCAGTAACTCTAAAGTCGCCATGAAGGGAAACTGTTGATTCAGGTTCGGTGAAGCATACCCAGGGTAAGATGGGATTTCCTGAGCAGTGGGTCTTTGCATACCAGCATAATGCATTTGATGCTGATAACTTTGGTAAGGTTGATGGGCATAACCACTATGATATGATTGATGTTGACCATTTTGAATATACGGCTGCCCATTACTCGCAAAGATTTGTTGCTGAGATCCTTGGTAAGCTTGTTGGAATTATGGTTGTTGACATTGTGCTAGCCATGGTTGTGAAGCCATTTGCTATTGTTCAATACTGGCTGTTTGACCAAGATGAGGGGTAATAGTACCTGCTCGAGCCTAGGTCACTCCAGTTAAGGAGCCACTAATTGGTGATAGTGGTTGCGTCGTGGAGACAAGAGGCTATTGTATTGCGACCTGAGAATGAGGTTGGCATACAACAGGCAATGCTTTTACTTGCGACACCGTCACAATAGCCAGTGTAGTGGAAATATTTGACATAGGTAGACTTTCTTGCATTAATTATACAACTCTTGGTTGTTTAGGCAGTATTGGCACCCAACTGCTAGATGTAATTCCAGCATAACCCGAATTTTGTTGTGAACTCTCGTACGGTTGTTCTCCTAGAGGAGATAATGAAAAGGCATATTTCCCCCCATACGGTAGCAATCCAGCGCTCAAAGGAATGATTTTCTTTAGGGGACTGGGTTGCCCAAATTGATACTGCTGTGAAGGATCAATTTGCCAAGACTCAATATAAGAGATTCCAGATATTATCCCGGATGAACAAATGAGAACATACCATCTTGTCGAAACAGTCCCTGGATGGACTCCATCTAGCAGTTGAGAGCTAGTTGGGACAGATGGTACACCAACGAACATTATTGGAGTAGCAGTAGGAGGTTCTGCTGCTACGGCATCAGATGACACAGTCCTTGATGTCGATGGTTGTTCAGACATATCTAGTCTATCCAAAATATTTCCTAGCGATTCTACAGGAACTTGCGATGAAGGGAGACTAAGTTCTGATGGAGAAGGATATAGGGTGATCCCGGCTCCAAAATGTAATGGAGTATTGGATGGAGGATCCTTCACAATATCTTCTATAACAATCAATCTAGGTGTGAGAGGTAGACCATCAAGTCCGTAAAATATTTCTGGTGCCGAAGAAGGTATAGACTCTGCAGTGACAGATGTTGGAGGGGTAACACCTTCCAAATCAGTTGTAAATGGAGCTGGTTCAGGAATAGAGGCATTTACCGTTACACTAGGATCAATTCTAATGTCCTCTTGTGGCCGCAAAACTTCTTCTATAAAGGCAAGGATACCAGGAATGTTTGGAGTAACCAGAGTCCCTGAGGATGTTGGAACACAAGTTCCAAGCAAACCAAGGGAATTTGATCTGGTTAAACGAGTTTGCTTTGTCTAGAATAGTTTTGTCTCCAGAGTCAAATATGATTGACTCGTTAATCTCTGTGAACGATGGGGTTTTGATTAACTTTCTTCCACGATTGCAGATTACTCGATCAACTCAAAATAAAGGGGAAAAAGTGCTTCCGAATTTAATGAATTTTAGATGCTTTGACACAACTTTATTTTTCGATTTTAAGAGTTGAGAAAAAGCTAAAGATGACTCTAGTCACCTTCTATTTTTAATGAGCCTGAAGTGACAAGTGCTCAGATGGACCTTTTCCTTTAAGGAGTCTGAAAAGGAATGAAAGAGACTACTCTAGAAATTTAGACAGAGGGATTACCAAACCAATCAAAAAACTATAGAATACTTTTTTTGGTATGGCAGTCAATCTTCCCGAATGTTGTGTTCAGTGCATTGCGATCGATAGGGTGGCAGACATGGCTTCCTAAGGATAAAGGATATAGCCTATTCTGGTCTCCCAATATATACTTGACGTTACATGGGAGTACAAGTCCGTACTAGCACTTGTCATCTCAAAGAGGACGAATAATCCAACCTACGATGAAAGCGACAGTTACCAGGCTTTACGATGCCGGAATACGTCTCTAGCCATTAGGTTCCAAAGCATTTTTATGTTCATTGAATTTATTTTACAGTTGATCTTTCTTAAGAATTTTGCCTTTCAGGTTCACCACATGATTTTGATATACAATTCCTAAAATTTAATCTAAGATGATAAACAATCGTTTATTCTTCTTTTTGCAATGAAAATCATAGCTACTAAGGAAAGAGAAGCGGGATTCTTTCAACATAGAGCAGAGAGCACACACTAGATGCACTGTCCTAAATCAAAATCAACAAGCAGTCTAAATGCAAATGCACATGCATGTATTTGTTTTCTACTTTCTTAATGTGTGAATGACAAAAAGAATGTTGAGTACAAATCTGATTTTTTTTTCAAAGCGACAGTACTAACAATTTTATTTTCAAAAATATGAAAGGAAGACAATGATGACACTTCACGATTTTGAATTGAAAACTGCTTTCGACACTTGAAACTGTTAATTCAAATCAAATACAAGAGTAACAGTGTAATCGGCCATTAAGAATAGTAGGATTCTTTTCTTTGACTGAAAACGACACTTGTGACACTTCCAAATCAAAAAATGACAGTTAGATTACGCTACTTCTTTGTAAAAGAGAACTGTAAATGGCAAACAATACATAAAAAAAATTCACAATTCTTTGTACAATGGAGGCTGAATCATGCAAAGGAAGGGAGTTTCCACAGTGGTATACTGATCACAGACAACAAAACTCCTGAATAAAGCTGAAGAGAGTGAACAAAAACCAAAATCTAGAAGCAGAAACAGTCTTATCTGAACATCGCACCTGTAACACAGGGAAAGAGCGATGCATCTCACCTGCTGCACATGGGAGGTGCGATGCATCCAGATTCCAAAGAGGAGAAGGTGCGATGATTCAGGGACGAGACTTCAACTTGGTTCTTGGCCACAATTTGTAGCTTAGTTTAGAGATTTAGGCCAAGCTAATGATAGTCAGTAAATACAAATCACAGGGGCTGATCTAATGAGGTTACTTGAGCCACCACCAAGGCAATTAGGATGTTTGCAAATTGATTGTTCAGTTTATAAACAAAACCCAGAGATAGACTGAAGCAGCATTGATCTACTTTGCACTTGCATAGCAAATGAAGTTCGAAGGCTAGCTGGCTTAACTTTAGGCTCCGTCTGTAGTTTATAAAGCAAACAAATATAGACAAGAAAACAAGCTATTCTCTCCCTAGTGGAGTCACCATTTTGTTATCGGGAAATCTAGTGTCTATGTAGAGCTTCTAGTCCCACTAAGACGGGTAGCTATCTTAGAAACAAACAAACTAAAGCCACTTTCATTTTCCTTTATGAGAAGTAGATAGGAGAGGAGCAAAGAATACCGACCTCGATCCTTTGCTTGGTTGCTTGCTTGTTCCTTCTCCCCTCTGATAGATCTTTGCTGCTCCTTCCTTGCTTACCCACTTCAAAGAGTACCTGTAAAGTCAAAGCAGCATAATACCTTCAAAGTATAGAGATTCTACAATCATAAACAATATAGGACCAGATATATATTGACCACATAAATGTATATATCATCAAACATACAAGAATGTGGAGGAAAACTTGAAAAGCTTTATTGATATAAAGAATAGAAGAGAGGATTACAACCCATTGATCTGACCCAGCGTCATCCTCCTAGCATGAAAGCCCTTCTTCACCTCATGAAAAGCTTAGATCACCCAACACTATGATGTTCCACCAGGAAACCAACAACACTTCCTTACAAGATACAAAATTCCAGCCTCTGGATCTCTCGGATGAGGGATCCATATATAGATGTTTGCAGGGGGTGAGTTAGCTTCTGGGATTTTTATTAGTGTCCTCTCTCTAATAGTTTTTAGTTCCACTTGGAGATTCATGATCTCTTACTCATCCCTGGGCGAATTCAGAGAGGCAAGTGTCACAGGAGAAGTTTCTAGAAGATTCCATGATCATCCACCTTGCAAATTGTCTCTACCATTTGTCTACTCTGGCCCATCGCACCCTACAGAAGGGATTTTCAGTATTCACTACACTTTTTGCATGTGGCAAGTGAGATGCATCACACACTTAGCACTGAGCATTTTGTATGGTCTAGTTTTGACCAGTTCTGAGCAGTTTTCTATGGAGAACTTCTGGGAGATGATGTAATTAGCTGACCTTGTTCCTTTAGGGTGTGAAACAACACTTTTAGGGACCCAAAATCCCTTGGTATATGGACATATATGACTGGGATTGTAGTGCCCAAATATGTCTATAACACACTCCGACTCTAAAAGACTACCCATCGTGCATACATTATATCCTCCTCTCCTAGAACTTGATGGTACAATACTGATAGAGGTGAGACACATACTTCCTAGGCAACTCCAGGATGCCAAATTCTACCCATCTAAGTCTGGATTTGAACATGTGTAGCACTAGAGAAATTTTCCCTTGCCATCCAGTTAAGGCCTCCACGAACCCTCGTGTGTCAACCTAAGAGTGAACTAGGTAACTCTCTACCATAATGCTGCTCATCATGAGACAGAGTGATCTATCAACCAACTAGATCCCCAGATCCCACAGCCAGACCTATTGCAACATAACTTTGATAGCCGTTGGAATCCATCCATGCCTCATCTCTGGTCCCTACATGAAATCAATATATATGCTCCATATATCATGAACTAATCTGATGCATGCTAAACTACCCTACGCATGCCACTGTGTAGAATTGATGATAGCTGGAAACTGCATGTGAAAAATAGCTACCACCTAAATGTAGCCAATAGATGGGTTTTTGATACTCGCAGTTGACTTAATGTATGTGGATCCATCCTACTCCTACCAACCATCACCACTAAGTATGCCATCCACCCTCTTAGTAATGTGCCAATATAATGTTTGGAGCTTGGACACCCACTAGAAAACTGCCTCAATTACACACGATATCCTCTGTTCATGTAGGTTCTTGAGATGCATTGTGGAAAGAGTGGCACACTTCTCCCCCATGACTAGGTCTTGAGGCATAGGCTCAGTGATGAACAATATGCCACCCCTACAGAAGATCACCTCATCTCCCAATCTTCGATCGTCAACTCATGCACTGACCCTACTAACCCACTGGAGAATATCTATCATGCTCCATGGACTCCAAATATTGTGACATCGTCTCAGGAAAATCTCCCAAGTCCTGTTATCCACACTATGGGTCTAGATAGAACACAAGGCTCCCTTAAGCTACACGTGGTGCCAATGAGTGGAATATGTGTGGGTTCCAATGGGTATGATCAAGAACCCATGAGGTTGCTCCTGGCTCGTCTCATGACCGATCTTCCCTCCCAACTTGGGTATGTCCACCCCAATGACATACCTGACTTCCTCATTAAGGAATCTCCTTGTTAGTAGCATTCCCTTAGTCTACAGTTCACCCCTACACACTACTTAATATAGCCATGTATCCTCGTGTCTCCTTCCATACAACTACACCCAATCACACATTTCTGTGCACCACCCAACCCCGCTACATGCTACTGCATCGTCCCGGATCAACTAGTATCTTTCTTGTATTGATGTGTATGTCACTCTATGAGGTAATGCACTAAGATGTGATGAACTCATCCTACACCACGATGCAATCCTACACATCACTGTGCACCACTGAACACCTCTATGCTCCTTTGCATACTATTGTGCACTGCTACATACCCCTATACACCCATGGATATCAAGTTCTAAGACTTAGTCCATAGGAAACATCTTTCATCCTTCCAGGATCACCATATCTACTACCACTATGCTAGTAAGCCCTCCACAATGTGAGTTATACCTCATCACCTGCATAGATATACCTAAGTGACCTAACTACTCACATGAAAATGGGAATGATACTATTGTGCCTAGCCTCAGTAGCCCCTGCATCCCATATTCCAATAAGAGAGCATCATCTCCATACAACGCCCTATCTAATAGCTCGTTGATTCCACCTCCTCTTACCAGCTCCTAACAGAGTAAGCTAATCACCCTCTGACTCCACACACCATCAATATGCCATGAAAACTCATGAAATCTATCTGATCACTTGTCAAACCATCCTGTCACTGGTGTTGACTGGGGATTTTATAGAGATTTGAAAATGTGTGTGCACCTAAGCATCAAATACATCATGTAGCTACTACCATCACCTACCAGCTCTATGATGTGATGGGAAATCCCACCTGGATCCCAGAAACAATTTGGACCTTGAGTCCCTGTCATAATCCTTGACCTCTGTTGAACTATGGCAATGGATGTCTCTAACCACCTAGCCTATTCCATTGGGTACCAACTCAAAACCTCTCTCCATCCAATCCCAAAGGAGGGATTGAAAGTACAATCCCTCGTGGAAGAAATAAACCCTCCAAGATGATGTGGTTTCATACTCAACTAATTTCATAAAGTCCTGCTAACCTAGCCATCCCCTCAAGTCTGTCTAGACACCTCTGCCTCCCTCAACCCAATATGTAAAGGTGGGATAATAATGTTGTAGATCTGATCAGTGTGCCTCCGAAGCCAACTATGTTAAAAACCCAACGTGTGGCCTCTATACTACCCCTCATCAATGGTTAGTCCAAAGGATCGTTGCACATCCTCCTCGATCATAGACTCAACATGAGTCTCCAACTTCTCCTCCATAGACATCCCAACACGTAAGAGATGATCACCAATTAGTCATAGGTGATTATCGTCTAAAAACTTTGTCATGGACCTAGAGGCCTTTGTACCTATAAGCTCCTCAACAACAATGGAGATGTCTTCTGTCACCTCATCAACCTATGGTGCATTACTATCACATGAGAACTTGGTCACAACCTCAAATAGCTCATCAATGGATACCTCAACAATGGATGACACCTCATCAATGGGTGTATTTTCAACTGTCTCCTTACCAACCATGTCCCCTTCAACTACTCTTTCTTCTTCTTCCTTAATACTCCTCATCATCCCTGCAAAATCCCACTCAATCTCCATTAGTTTGTACATGCCCCTTAGTTGACAAAATTACCAAAAAGAGAGGGATGCCTGAATTCCATGACCCAGTGATTGGTATGCCCTATAGTTTTCCCCCAATAACTCCACATCAATTGCAATCATGTCTAGATTACCCACTCTGGAATCAATCAACTACTCCCCCACATCAATCATCATTTGTTGCATCCTAATCATCTCATTCAAGGTTACCACCATGTTGTTTGATTCTAATATTTCCCACAGGCTAAGCCAAGAACTTGGCTCTTATACCATTGTAATATTCCTAATGGAGTTACTCAATGATAAACAAAGGAAACATAACCAAAAACACATAGAAAAATACTCAAGCATGAGAACATCATTTTAAATCCAAAACTGCACCACTAAACCATTTTATTAATAAATAAGAGGGTATAATGAGGTTTTGTAAAAAGTTCACCTAAGCTTACTCAAGGCAAGCTACCTAAGCCCAAACAAATAATACGAAGTCCCCCTAAAATATGAGATTGCTCTATCTCCTAGATCTACACTGACCTGCCTAGTAATACATTGTTAGTTGAATGGATCTACTGCTAGGGCCCTCTCTGGTGCTTAGAAAATTATGGAAAATTAATCCCAGCCTCTCCACCAATAACCCACAAAAATCCATGAAGAAATTAGTCAATTCTTGACTTCGGAAATTCAGCCCTATTTCCTCTATATTCTCTAGTTTCTAGCTGAATTAGAACCCCTGTTTCACCCCTCAAATCTACCTAGAAAATTCTATAAATTTGGGATTGTGATCCTTTCCCAAAACCCCAAAAAACTGAGAAAGGGTTCCCCTTGGTTCCACCCTTTAAAAATTAACCCTTCATAGCCTGGCCCCCCTCCAATTTCAAATTTTGTTGTTGTGACTGACCATGTCAATCTCTACTCTCCCAAATCCAACAATCCTCCCCAAATGCCCCCCCCCCCCAAATGATCTCCCAATACCCTACTTCCAAACTCTGTTAGATAGTGTTCCCCAAAGAGTCTCACTCCAATGAATGCACAATCATGGAGGAGATGATGCAATCCTATGTGTCATGAAATGAGAGTTGCGTGTAAGATGGCCTTCTTGTCTATAGTTTCCCTCTATACTCCTGAAATTTGACCTTCCTGCTGGTAGTGAGAAAAGGCCAGGTGAAACTCCCTCCTTCAGCTGGTAATCGAAGTCCACTGAAGCAAGGGTTGGGATCTCCACTTGGAGACACTTGTGTGCTAAACAACACTGCATATCTACCTTAATCTCAAGTGTGCTATGTCAAAGACACAATTTTTAAATAGATGAATGGTTGACCAAAATGAGATCATATTTCTCTATTTAAAAAGCCTCCAAGATGCCCATGTGGGCCTTGCTCAATGTTCCCCCACCAACTTCACTCTAATGAGAGTGTGTTCCCCATGTGGGCTGCAATTTTCTATGAGTGCTCCCCACATACCGCTAGTGGCTCAATTTTATCCTCCATCCTCTAATATTTGGGCTCACATTTGATCGAAAATACATGTGGGGCCTCTAAACCCACACTTCCTAAGTGCTAATGTGAATTAATTCAAAATTGGCCAAAAATTGATATTTCCCTTAGCAATGTTGCCAAGTGGGAATATCACATTGCAAGTCCATGACAGATTGGACAGAGCCAATTCTATGTGCAAGTAGTGTCATTATCAGCATCACGTGCCACACAAATTCTAGGTGGGCAAGAAAGTTCGGTTACATTTGTAGAAGGAGTGCCTCGCTGGACCCCACTGCAAGCTTCGCCCGCTTTGATATGGGCCTTAAACCATCACTAAGTATGTAGGGGACGATGGTTTCAAGCTAAACATTCCACCATTCCTTACCCTACACCAAATTTTTAATGCAAACTACCTTCAACCATACTTTCCACCATTACTGGACACATCAAACATTGCAAAACAACTCACAGCAACAAAGCTAAACTAGAATGCATGGAATAGGCCACAAGTGATTGGATCATGGACATGCAAATCAAGAACATTCACCAGTAGAAGATCCAACTATATTGGGTTGTCAAAGCTGGCCAACTCTTGCACCAAGGAAAGTGTCTCACCAGGGACTGAGTTCAGCAGAAGTTTACCCATCTCATGGAGGCAATGAACGCAATGGGGAATATTTCTTCCTAATGAGAGAGAAATAGTTGTGACACAGGTAAGTTCGCTCTGCAGATAGAGGCATATCCTCTAGCCCTAGAGTGGGTCTAGTCATAGCAAAAGACAATACCAAAGCAAATTTCCTTAGAAAATTGATTTCATGAAGGCTTACCTTCAAACTGTCATTCAATGGAGTTCTTATTGTGTTGCTCCAACTTTCATTCTTCTATTCACTTGTACCTGAAAACAACACACATAACACAACCATGAGCATAATAGAGTATGAGAAAAGCTATCTACTTAAAGATTCAAGGAGCTTCAATCTATCATTATGCATTTCAACATACGATATAGGAAATAAGCTATTGATTTGAATTAAAATAAATTAAAGTAGAACTTACAACCAAGCCTTGACGTTGTAAGCCTCCTTGAAGGGTCCTATCAGCATGTCCCCGCAAGCATTCAATCGTATATTGTCTCCCAAAATATGAAAAGCTCTCTCTCTCCTACCTAAAGGCTAATGTTAGAATACTCTTATAATCAAGTTAACTCCACTCAAAACCATCCCAAGCTAAGTTACATGAGAGGCTACTTCCACACTCTAGCAAAAACTCTCTACTCTTACTATTGAATTCTTGGACTCTGAAGTTGGATGATCTCAGTCACAAAGGAAGTTTTTATAGGAGGAGGAGCTTCCATAAAAGATGGAAGAAAGAGATTATCTCTTTGAGAGGTTACATAAAAGGTGGAACAAATGTCCCAAAGGAGAGAAGCGAGCTCATCTAATCCAACAACCAACCCTAAGACTAGCCATGAAGCTGTTATACTTTGAAGCTTCGACGAGTTGTTTAAAAAACTTGCCAAAAGTAGTTCGTCACTAGTGCAACACAGAGACAGAGTGAAGATTTTGCTAGGGATAGTGCAATCTTGGCCATGTTTGTGGGTGGAACAACTGTTGTCTCGCAATGACCCAAAAACACAAGTAAAAAAGGGTCTACTCCATGGGAAGTAAACTGAGATTTTCTTCTTGAGATGATAAGGAAGAAATTGACACATAATTTGCAACAAGACACAAAGAAAATGTCAATAACATGGACCAACAGTGTCTGGAATTGGGGAATGCGGGGTCGGTGAAAAAATATTGCGTAACCTCTCCTTCTTCCCCTGTTTCTTCACCTTCCTCTTCTACTTCGCCTGGTGAAAGTTTCAAATCTAGTAATGAGTATGCTAAGAAGAAGAAGAAGAAGATGAAGAAAAATAAGTCAGCTAAGTGAGGGGCTAACCATGAAGTTTTTACTCCAAATTCACCTCCCATTAGCAAACCTTCTGATCCTCCACAGAAGGTCAAATTCCCTTGCAAGTTGTGTAAGGGTGACCATCTCCTTCAAGACTGCCCTGGTATTCCCAGAGTCTTAGAGGTATGGTCTCAAAATATGGATCGACTATCCCCATCGACCTCTGGCAATTGTGTTGATGCTGCACTCTTGGCTAGCGATGCTAAGAAGAAAGGGAAGGTTATATTTCCCTGTAGGTTATGTGAAGGGGAACATCTTCTTCACCTTTTCCTAATTATGGATAAAGCTTCCAAAGTTTTGGAAGACCATGTAGCCTCTTAACCCCAACTCCCTGTTGGTTATTAGAGGCTTTCTTCTAACCCTCCCCTGGTTGGTAAAGAAATTGAATTGGAATCATCCCTTGCACATCTTGCTCTTCCTAAGCCTGACTCTCTTATGTCTGTTCATGACCAACCATTGGTAGGAGAGAGTGTCGACTTGGTTTCACCACCAGTTGTTCACTCTGTTCCAGAAGAGAGTGGTTATCATACTACTCATGTTCTTCTCATCTCCTTGGATTCTCATGAATTGAAGAATGAACCTCCCATCCTAGTTGTTCAAGAAAGTCCTTCTTCTATTCCTACAGAGCACGGGGGCACTCATATGACACCCCCACCAAGTAGTTATGTCATTTCCTTCAATTGGAGTCATTTGACTACTTATCACCTCCCATATTATGTGCCTTTGCATATCACAGTACAAGACTATAATATGGTAATACCTAACACTATATTAGATGAAGGTGTGTCTATTATCATCATGTTTTCTACTACTTGGCAAGCATTGGGCTCCCCACAGCTTGTGCTTGTCACCCAGAATTTGTTGGCTTTCAATGGAGGAACCAGTCAACCCTTAGGGGTCCTTCCACAATTCCTTGTTACTTTGGGAGGAAATAACATCTATATAGATGTGATGGTAGTCCAAGGTCCATTAGATTTCAATCTTCTCCTTGGATGTGACTATGTTTATGTCATAGGAGCGCTTTTTTCTTCACTTTTCTGTGTGATTTTTTTTCCGCACGAAGGAAGAATTGTGACTATTTATCAACTATCATTCATTGGTCACCAGGTGTCTTCTTTGCAACCATCGTCCCCTATCGGCTCTTGTTTGCAAGCAATACATTCTCTGCCACAGGTCAATTATGTGGCTACCCATTTCGTCTCTGCATATGCTGATGATCACACATATGGTATAGTACATTATGTATTGGGAGCATTGGAATCCGATCTATCTTTAGTACCAAATGACATGTATTCCTCTCAGAGCATGGTCCTTCCGTCTAGCGAAGACCTATTGGGAGCCATGTTTTCATATGATCCATGAACAAATGTCTGAGGGTAGTTTGTTACTGTGTCAAGCTCGTTAAAAAATGAAACAAGAGTGGAGCATAGTTCTTTGTCTTGTGTCAAGCTCATTAAAAAATGAAACAAGAGTGAGCATGGTTCTTTGTCTTGTGTCAAGCTCATTTAAAAAATGAAACAAGGGTCTTGAGGATACTTCTTTTCTTATGTCAACCTCATTAAAAAATGAAACAACTCACTTTTCCAAATCAAGTATTTGATTAACATATGGTAAAATCCCAGTCAAGTCTTTCCACGATCTTGCAAGTGAACCTTCATTCCATCCACCTAGTTGAATGAAATTAAGCTTGGGGGCCACGTACCATGATTTGAGTCATTATGCTAGGGGCATGCCAGCTTATAAAAAACATAGTTTTTTTCATTTCAAGCTTGTGTCAACATGAAACTGAATCAAAGAAGAGTTCTCCATGGTTCAAGCTTGTGTAAAAATGAACCCATGCCCGATTTACATCTCATGATCTTTGTTTTTACTCTAGATGAACCTTGGTTGTTTCATTCCATCTCCACCATCTCTTTAGTCGATCATATGTTTGGCTTGGTGTGTAAGAATTTTTCGCTTCTTATGCAGATGTCTGTCACACCTTATGTCAGTTTCGTTGATGGTTCCTGTCACAGTACTCAAAATATTTCCTTCATGGCATGGCTTATCTATGATCCTCATGGTGAGTTTCGGGATATTCAAGGTGTTTGTCTAGGATTCACTACGAATAATGTTATTGAATATAGTGTCGTTATTGAACTATTGACTAAGGTTGTCCCCCTCAATATTCACGCCTTGCTCGTGAATCATTCACAACTTGTTGTTCTCCAGCTCAATGGGCATTATTCCATCAGAAACACTCAGATTTTAAGGTTGTATTTACGTGTTCATTTACTGGAAAGGAATTTTGATTTCATTACATATCGACATATTCCTAGAAGACTAAATGCATTAACAGATGCATTGGAAAATCATGTATTAGATAGACATTTGTGACATTTATAAAAATTGAACATTGAGACATAATAAGTTCATAAAACATAACATAAGTATATATATATATATATATATATATATATTATATATATATATTATATATATATATATATATATATATATATATATATATATATATATATATTATATATATATAGATATATATATATATATATATATATATATATATATATATATATATATATATATATATATATATATATATATATATATCATGAGACAATATATCTCTCAAAATTGCAGAAAATAAACCTCAGGGTCTAATCTGCATGATTCTCCCTATAGCACACCACTGCTCGGACGACACATCTGAGCAGTCGGTGGACCCTGTTCGACACCCCTGCTATGTGTTTCTAATACCGTTGGGGGACATCCTCAAATCCTGGATAGTGTGGGATCCCCTTCATCAAGTCCTCTAAGTCTCAGGCAATCTCGTCGTCTACATCTCCACGAGGAGGAGGTAGCTCAAACTCCCTCTTGACTCTGCAAGTAATGGGAGATAAAACTACAGGTCTTTCGGATCCAACCTCTACAAGATTGAAGCATAATAATCAGGACACATATATATATATATATATATATATATATATATATAATATTAAAAATTATAAAACTCTTTCAAAATAAAAAAATGAGTTTGTTACCTGTGTCATCCTAGTGTTCCATAGGTCATAGTACTAGATCTGGGTCACCCCTAAAGTTTGTCCCAACATAGGGCCAATCCTCCACAACAAAAAGCTGGCAATATAGCCACTTGAAGAACTCTAGTCCTTATGACATCTGTTGGTCACCGCCTCCTCAAGGCATCATAATGGCCCAGCCAGTGATCCGTAGTTCCTGTGGTGGTGGCCATGTCACAGCCACCTCTTGCTTTGGAATACGGGGAGTCATTCCAGGATAAATGGTATGAGGATTGAGCTATGTCCAAATTGTTTGGTATATCCTTTCCGACATTTTTTCGGCTACCATTTGAGGTTGTCTGCTACTGCCTTGACCCAATTGAACACAGTAGGGTTTAGGTAGTCAACAGCCAACCGAAGATGCATTTTAGTGGTCTCATGCGGGGCCTACGAACCAGCTTCTCTAGTGATTGTGGAAAGAAGGACTCTCAGGGACAAGTGAGACATTATGGAAATCTTCAATTTGCCTCCCATATATGATTTTTGGGCCTCTGGACACATTTTCCCTATGAGCATATCAATCATTTCTCCTGTGATCTGGGTACCTGTCATTCGGGACTTTTCCCCCCTTCGTGATAATCCTGTCAAGAAATAGATGTCATTGGCATCAATTTGTAGCTCTTTCCCCCGAATGTTGAATTTCTGCTCATTCAGATCCCATGCTCCAACCAAGTATTAGAGTAGGTCCAGTTGATAAAAATTTCAGAAGCCCGCAATTTTGGAGCATGTCTAAGCAATTTGGATCCCCCATGGCTAATTCATCATCATTTCTATGTTCCTGCTCTTTCCACTCAATCACCATGATATGATCCCTGCAAACACACACATTATAATTATAAGTACTCTATTTGTGTTTTAAATCTCATGAAATTGCTTAATTTTTGAGAAATTTTGGTTATCGGCATTTGTCGTGCCTGTTTTTCAAACAGATGCGTCGAGCCATAATCCACAATTTTGAAAATTAGGGCTCTTCGTGATTGTTTGGTGTACATTTGCGAAGAGCTCAATTTTTCTCCGTTTCAGATTCTAGCTCGTCATGGTCCCGAGCTGGCGACCCATGACGATCACCGCGAACATGCTCATTCCAAAATCTTCCTAAATGACAGATAAAATTACCCAAAAACGAGCTACATTCTATCTAAAAATGCAGGAAAAAGTGGAGTGCCTACCTAGACTGGACAAATTTTCCAACAAGCTTTTGGAACTCCTCCAGTCGATCATTGAAATCACCAAAGCACAAGGGTAAATTTTTCACGCCAAGGTAAAAAAGTCCAAAGTAAATTGATTTTTACGTCATGGCCCTTTTTATAAGTTTTTTTTGGGAAATTAGGGTGTTTTGGTCTATTTTTGAGTATTTCACGCATATTTACATCGAAAACGGATCTTACACTTGCTTTTATGCAGCATTAGGTTCCAAAGTACTCTGGAGATGATTCACAAGTTGTGTTTTATACTTTTTTTGAACTCAGTAAAAACACAAAAAGTCCCTTTTAGAGTCATCTTTAAGCTTTTTTCTGACTCATGAAACATGAAAAGATCATCGAGCTCTTGTCGCTTTGACCTTGTTAAAGGCTGCGAAGCATCATCTACCAAGTATAAGTTTACCCCTTGTACATACTAGGATAGATTACTTATGAAAATGGTATGCGTTGATCTCTCATGGTCAATAGGTTCTCTTTGGTATTGTTTTCTACCTTTTTGAATTCAAGGGACAAACTTACGAAAAGGGATCTTTGGAGTTTTCTTTTCCATGTATTTTCAAACTCTCTAAATATGAAAAATACTCTGAGTTTTACCTATTTCAGACTCATTAAACCCTGATGACATTGGACTCGTCATTATGACGAGACCGACCTTCTCCTTCCCAGGGCTCGTTAAATGCTAACTAGGTTAGATTTATCTGAAGGACAAACTCACATTACAAGCATATGCTATCCCCTTCAATCTTTTGTTTCAAAAATAATTGGGGTACTCACCAAAATTGTTGGGAGAAAATTTGGAAGTAATTTGTTGGTTGTATTATTGTTACGTCAGCCTGTCGCTCTTGAACATTAACACTCTTTCTACTTTGTGTCGGGGTGGGATATCACCACTTTATTGGTGGCCTTCCAGGTTTTGGGTCATCCGTTTTTCCTCATTCCATTTGATCCCTATTGCATCGTCATGAACTTTGATCCCTTGGTACCAAAACGCTGCCATACATGAGAGTTGTGTCACCAATATGTTCAAGAGCTTAATCCTTCTGCAGTTTTTACCCTTACACATTTTTCTTTGAATCTCTGTTCCATATACATTCATCTTGTTCCTTTGCCCCGCATCAATGATGTGGGAAACATTATGGCCCTCCTTCGACTGATCACTTCCTATCGACTTCAACTTATTATCCGGGAAGTTGATATGGAGACTCCTTCCTAGTACCTTAGAGCTTGCATGCATTAATGGAAAGTTCTTTGAATTTGATGATAGGATTTCATCATTGGCCTTTGATCAAGTATGCCAAACACCACCCAAATATCAAACAAGCAAGTAGCCCAAGAAAACCAATGTTTCAAGAAACCCTAAGGCAAACAGGCCACACAGTTCGAACAAAGAAGTTTCAAGCGAATGGAACTTTGGAATCAAATATCTTAGTAATCAACAGTTTGACCCACAGTAAAAGGTAGAAGTGAAGTTCAAAAGGATAGGACACACTAGCCAATTAGCAAGCGAAACCCCAAAATTGAAACCTACAGGACTCGTCGTGAGCATAAAATGGACAACATGTGCTGACAATAAAACGTCGCACCTCCTTAACTAACGACTTGGCGATGTCATTCCCGAAGTACACCAGTTAACAAAGCCGAGTAGATTTCAGAGCTCTTTGTGACTTAATTGGGCCAAATAGCAGAAGGCGTGCCCAAGAAAATAATGCAGGTTCGACTATCTTCGTGACTGTCACAAAATAAACTATGACGACCTTAAAATAGAGGAAAAAGTTCAAAAACTAGCTGATAGAAGGCGAGACCTATCACTTATGACAGAAGGATAACTACTGGGAGTAGTCAAAACAACCCAGAACATGAAAAATCCATCCCAAATGTAAAGGAGACGATAAACAAATAAAACAAACTCAAATCAAGAGACAAAAGAAAAATCTATGAGTCCCTAGTATGGTCACCAACTTGTGACACAGGCAAGTTCCCTATGCGGACAGAGGCAACCCCTCTAGCCCTAGAGTGGGTCTAGTCACATCAAAGACAATACCAAAGAAAATTTCCTTAGAAAGTTGATGTCATGAAGGCTTACCTTCAAACCTTCGTTCGATGGAGTTCCTATTGTGTTGCTCCAACTTTTGTTCTTCTAATCACTTGTACCTAAGAACAACATACAGAACACAACCACGAGCATAATAGAGTATGACAAGAACTATCTACTTAAAGATTCAAGGAGCTTCAATATATCATTACACATTTCACCATATGATATAGGAAATAATTTGTTTATTTGAATTAATATAAATCAAAGTAAAACTTACAACCAAGCCTTGACATCCTAATCCTCCTTGAAGGGTCATGTCAGCATGTACCAGCAAGAATTTGCTCGTATATTGTCTCCCAAAAGATGAAAAAATCTCTCCCTCCTATCGAAAGGATAATGTTAGAATACTCTTATAATCAAGTTAACTCAACTCAAAGCCATCCCAAGCTAAGTTACATGAGAGGCTACTTCCACACTCTAGCAAAAACTCTCTACTCTTACTATTGAATTCTTGGACTTTGAAGCTAGCTAATCTCAGTCATGGATGAAGTATTTATAGGAGGAGGAGGTTCCATTAAATATAGGAGAAAGAGTTTATCTCTTTGAGAGGTTGCACAAAAGGTGGAACAACTATCCCAAAGGAGAGATGCAAGCTCATATGATCCAACAGCCAACCCTAGGACTACCCATGAAGCTGTTATACTTCAAAGCTTTAATGAGTTGTTTAAAAAACTTGCCAAAAGTATCTCATCACTGGTGCAAAATAGAGACGGAGCGAAGACTTCGAAAACTTCGCTAGGGCTAGTGCAATATTGGTCATCTTCATGGGTGGATCAACTGTTGTCCTGCGACGACTCAAAAACATAAGTAAAAAAGGGTGTGCTCCAGGAGAAGTAAACTAAGATATTCTTCCTGAGATGATAAAGAAGACATTGACACATAATTTGCAACATGACACAAAGAAGATGTCAATAACACAGATCGACAATGTCTGGAATTAGGGAATGCATGGTCAGTGACAAATTACTGTGTAACACTAGTCTAGGTAGATATTGGTGCCCACTTGCATATTCCACTTGAACCTCCACCATTGTTTCTTTTCAGTTTCCTTAATTATAGCACGAATTATTATTTTTGGTAGTTTTTCGGGTTCTAAACTTCTGGAGCTATTTTTAGGGAAAACATATAGACCAGAAAAGCCCCAAAATTTTTCTTTTGCCTCATCTTTGAGATATTTGAAATGAGGTATTAGGAGAGGTAAATGGAGATCATATGTCAAAATTATGACCTCGAGAAGTTGATGTGCCAGTTTAACCAAACGGGGTCCACAAATTTGGTGCTTCATCTCCTAGGGTTAGGTTTTTGGATGTTTAGGGTTTTCCATTGTTTCTCAATAATTAATAGGCCTTTGAGCCTCATTGTAACACAGTCTATAGGCATGTAGTCGCCACATCTCTTGTTAGAGATAAGCTACCATCATCCAAGCTATTTTATTTTTATTTCTATATGTAAGCATATTTCAGTTCTTTGATATTAATGAAATGAAATAAAGTTTTATTTATGTTGAATCTCTTTGTATATGGGTATTTTTGTATTTTGTTGTGTTCCTGCATAAGTCTGGATCACTCCCCGTGACATCAGTAAGGGAGGGGAGGTATTTCTATTGACTTTGGACTGTTTGATGAGTAAAGTCATAGGTATTCATTGGATTATTTTCCCAGAACGATGAGGTGGATCCATGCTAGTAATGCCCCCCCCCCCCCCCCTCGTGATGTTAACAAAGGGGAGGGGGGATGGGGGGTTGTGTGTTGAACCCCAACCATCAATTGAAAAGGCTAATTTGGTCATCATATGGCATATATATATATATATATATATATAATATATATATATATATATATATAGAGAGAGAGAGAGAGAGAGATCTGCATGTAAGGGTGGAGAGGAAAAAAAATATCAGGTATCCAGACATGTCACGTGGGCACCATGTGGTAGGAAAAGAGAGGTGGCACTTTTATGTAGCTGCTACATCCAAAATTTTGGCTTGCATGCAAATTTCGGAGCCTACCTCAGATCCTGTGATTGATTATCCTTGGTTGCTTGCTGGTAGGATGATGATTTCAAGCCCCCCCCTTTGGTCTTAAGATTTTTCCATGCTATCAGCTTCATGAAACATGTGTCATATTTGGGCATAGGGGTTGTTGTTTGTCATGCAAAGGGGATTTTGTCTTGCTTCAAGGAAATTGTGTGCATATGAGTGGTTTCCATCACATAGACATGTTTCATACTCATCTCACGCACTCATGTCATGAAGGTTGTTATATCAAGAAAAGTATGTATTATGTATTTTGGATGGTCTATGTTGTGTCTCTAAGTGTCCTTGTGCGATCACAATTGAGTCCTATCAATGTTTGCATATGTTTCACTGATCTCACATTTAGGTTCCTCCCTTCCCTGCTAAAACCATCCAGTGGTAGAGACACCAACCTCCCTTTCCTACTGAAACCATGTAGCCTGCAGAGGCCCCAGTCAACACTGCTCTCTAGAAATGGGCAGAGCAGTCGAGCTGCAATGCATTAAGAAATTATGCAGAAGTGTCCTCTTAGGACCCTTGTCTTGTAGCAGTGATTTGAGCCTCAAAATTGTGCATTGGTGTCCAAGTTGTCTTGTCAGTCTTGAATGCAAAAACTGCGTAAATGGGCCTCCTGGGGCCTCATTCTGGAAGCAGTCACTATCTACTAAAATTGCATGGATCTATCTCTCAGTAACTATAGGAAAAGATGACATGCTAAAATTGCTTCCAAGGAGTTGAGAAGGATCACGGAACCAAGTAATGGAAAAGATCAATACTGTATGAAAACTCCACTTGATGCAGGATCATCTTTAGGGTAAGTATGGTAAGTACAAAACATATTTCGAAGTACACTTCTTAGTTTAGTTTGCAAGACTTCTTTTCATTGTCATATCACCCTGTGCTCAGTAACATGCATGTGTGGAAATATGGAAAGTCAACTTATGTGTTTCTTCTACATGTCTTGCTTATTTTTCCCTTTTTTGACCAATTGTCATCTTCCACATGTTGATTACTATGTCATTCTTGCAACCTCATTCTGGTGATGTTGAATGTTATGTTTGAGTTGTGTTATCTATGTAAATATTTATTGCATTCACACACGATGTTATATGCATTGTCACACAAGCATCATTGCAGTCATTCAATGATCTATCATAAGTGTCGCACTTGTCGCTCACACCATCGGTCAGTGACACTAAGTATATGTTTGTTGGTGTATAAAAGGTGTCTTTTTAACTCCTATTTATCTCACATTAATTATTAATCTGGGCAAGATTTTTTATTTCAAGAGTGTCCACAGTTTGTGATGGCTATTTACTCAAGAGTAATGTTTCTAAATTGTAGTACAGTGCTTCAAATACAAGAGTAAATGGATGCTTGAAATAAACTCTAATTGCAATTACAAGAAAATTAATGCTCTGAAACTAAATCATTTACCCAGGAAACTACAACAATCATCAGTCAATGATGCAGAAGTAATAACTCTTTCCTCTGTCAGCTGATGTAAATGAAATCAAACATAAACAAGATCCTCAATCTGAGAACTTAGACAGTGATAGTCAATGTCCTTTACAGTTTCTGATCTTACACTCCACACCAAAACAATTAATTGGAAATGACAATTCAATCAATAATGCTACTAGTAGAAATGGAATAAACACACTTGCTACAATAACATTTAAAAGGAAAAACCAAATCCTTGCATGAAAGAGATAACAACAAAGCCTATTTGAACAACAAAGCTAATTTACTGGAAATGAACAGCAACACTAAATTAATGGAAATGAACAACAAAGCTAAATGAACAATAATCTGTAATGAACGGAAGAATATGAAGTGAATAGTGGAGCTCTAATGAATAGCATAACAATTTAAGTTGCAAAGGATAATAATTCTCGTTATGATGGAAGAAAATGGCAACGTGATTCAATTACAATTTTATGCCATAAAATGATTTCAAGGAAATGTAAATGAATAGGAAATTGTAAAGCAATGCAATTAAAAAAAATGAAAAGTAAATCAAACCATCACACTACTGGAATTGTAAAGTAATGGTACAAATAGCAAGTAGATCCACCAAGAGTTGGGACCTTAGCCACTGGTGAATATTGTCAGATTACTTCAAGAGATGCATATTAATCATTGCATAAACATTACAGTAGTTTCGTTCTCTGCTTCAACAACGAGAGTCAACAATAACAATTACAATTTTTCAATAGTAATTCTCCAGAGTAATTTTTCCTCTCCTCCTATCCTATCCTATCTATCTCTAATCTAATGATCCATCATGAATCCCCTTCTCTGATCTCTGTTCTCATTTAAATACACAAAGAGTAGACAGAAGTTACAAAAGATATGATTACAAAATGATTTATATTACAAAATTGGATTGTTCACAACAAATTAATTAGCAAGATCATATCTAAGATATCTTTCCATCAATAATGAATAGGAACAGGTCGAATTTGGTATTGCAGATGAGATAGTTTGGAAAATAGCCACAACAGTGATTCTGAAAAAAAACGTCTTCAGAGAACCTTCTGCCTCTCTTAGTATGGGATGAATTTGAAAAACATTCTTAATAAAAAACTAATTTGGTCCATTTTGAACAAAACCCATGTTTCAGATTTTCCAGATTCTTCTCCATTTTCTTGAACCATTCAATACAAAATTGTCACTTCTTATTCCAACGAATTTCTGAGTTGGCAAATTTAATGATGAGCTGGAGATCAACTCTTCAATCTGGAAAATATCTTGGAGACTAAAATGGTGAGTGATGTTAAAATCAATTTATTAATAAACCATCATTGGTAAAATTATTCATAATCATCAATTTATTAAAAATAAAGGAGAAGAAATAATATTTATCCAGAAGAGCATAAATAATTATAAGATGGAATTATGTGATAAACCATGATAAAGAAGAGCATAAATGGATGAAATAGCTGTAAAAAGTGATAATAAAAATGACATATTAACGGTCCAACATACCCCCAAACTGAATATATTGCATGTCCTCATGCAACCCAAAGACTCTGTGTTAACCAAGCAACGAATTCTTCCTCAAATAGTGAATATTCAAGTTGATGAAGGTGTAATAATTTTTTCATTTACATTCAACTTATGTATATATGAAGTTGCAGCAAAATATGATATAAGAAACAACAAACTTCATTAACCATTTTCTCAAAAACTACAAACCATATTTTGTTGAAATATTGCAAGTAGATTTCTACTGTA
The DNA here is from genome assembly GCA_000404065.3 of Pinus taeda. NCBI lineage: Eukaryota > Viridiplantae > Streptophyta > Pinopsida > Pinales > Pinaceae > Pinus > Pinus taeda. The sequence continues at coordinate 64,695 of APFE030284307.1, forward strand.
TTAATGCTTCTATGATCCAGAAATCAAATAATTTTCATGCATGAATCATGAGATATAAGAAAAATGGTTGTAGGTGAGAATACATGATTTCCAAAATTTTATGAACTAATTTAACTTGAAATTATCTGGGTTTGTGTATTTTAATGATAAGTCTACGTTTTCCAGAAATCACAAGAATTGAGTTCATAGTTTTAAAAATATACGCAAATCAATTTCTGCACTGTATAAAAATGAAATTGTATGCTTTAAATGAGAAAGAAAGTAGAAAACATCCATCATGCATAGTAATTCCTCTCCCAAACTGAAGAATTAGCATGCCCTTATGCAATGCTAGAAAACAAATTGAGATGGTTGCTACCAGCTATTGAATTATATGCTTGGTGTAAAGCAACATGGAATAAGGGAGTGTTGAGAATGAATAAGAAGATCAATGGATGATAAAGAATATTAATGATAGGGTCATAAGAAAGAAATGAATGAAAGCAACACTTTCCGAAACTGAAAGATGATACGTCTCTGAAAAATGGGAAGTGGTAAAGATGTGGAATGGATGATGATAAATAATGCTCAATGGATTTTCATGAAATTCTCTTAAATTCGTAATAAATCAGAAAATTATGCTATTTTATCTCAAGTTTTACCTCCAAAAATAAAAATGTGGAATTACATGTATGGATTGTCATTTGTAGAAGTTGTTGTAGGCAGAGTTGATGCTGAAAGTGATGCAAAAGGTGGAATCTAGGCAAGCACATCATGCTTGAACAATTGTTTGTGAGTTTCTCGAGCCTCTTCTATTAGTTGCAATATTGTGGTCATGTTATCAATAGAGTTCCCCCCCCATACTTGTTTTTCTCCTGTAAACAAATCACTATTTTGCATACAATGTTCTTGAATCCATATTGTTAGTTTTGAATAGTAATAGATAAGATACATGCAAAAATTTCGATCAGAAAAACTTTTGTATACATGCAATACTAATCTTTTGTCAAAACAACAATTTATGGGAGAGTTCAGTAATTATATCACATGCTATTTCGTAATGCATACATTCCCCCTTCCAATTATAAAACGAATTCCATGACCATAAAGTATGTGAAAGGTGTTGTGTTGACAGCAAGGCAAGGGAATGAACAATACGACAGTAAATGAAGCAGAGTACACATATCAATGATAGGACTACAAGAGGTATGGTTATAATGAGAGCAGAGTGTGTAAAGATAGTTATGAATAAGAGATAGGACGCTTTGGATTGATGATAAGTTATGCAAAAAAGAAAAGGACAACAATATGCCAAAAAGATGCTTTGCTGATGGTATTCTAGCTGAAAATGATGCGATTGATCGAAAAACAGTTTTTCATGCTTAAAGGTTCAAAATAGGAAAAGATTTAAGGAAATAACTTCTCTGGTAAAAAGAAAGAATAAGAAAATGGTACTATAGTAATATTTGATGATAAGATATAACATAAATAACATAAATAGAGCCTCTGTTGCCAGCAGGCATCCATAGCCTCGATAGGGTTTCTTTTTAACCCATATGAGCCAGGATCCTCAATTTATAAATGGAGAGTTCCAATGTTGTTCTACATAAGAGATCAGTGTGCTGGCGTGGTAACCAGATAACCACACTGCCATTCACTAAGATGTAGCAAAAGTGATCAGGTCGGCTAGTGATGAGGCCTCCTGTTCCAAGGATATTTTGGTTATCCAATGGATCATAACCCTAGTGTGGTGGCCGTAGTGGGAATGTCACTTCACTTCATCCTTGTGAACATGGTAGGATGATTCTTAATGAGACCTCGTATCCTCTATCTATAGGAAAATTTTTGTTGTTATTACACATTTTTATGATAAATAGAGGGAGGCACAGTACTCCTTAAGAGTAGGGATGGTGGAAGATGTTGAATATTTCAATGGAAAATAATATACCCATAATCTCATTTATTACAAACGGAGAAGATTATAACCAGGAAGGGTGGAACTAACATGGTATTAAGATGATCAATCAGTATCATGTACAACAGAAAACGATGCAGTAAAGTAGTATATAAATAATTGTGTCCCTTTTGAAAATAATCTATCATCAAGGAGTTGTCATGTTAAAGATCATAATGTGAATGATATTAACTCACTTGAATAGAATCATAATTCTTTTCTTCATAAAAGTAGTGTACTTCATGCCGTGAAAAAGAATCAATAAAATGTGGTTGAGATGAACTAGGAATAATTCCACAAGAGAAAGGAAGGGTTGTCCTCGAAAATACTCCCAAAGTGTTGTTCCCTTGGAGTAATAGCAAAAACACTCGAAAAATTGTTGTTCCCTGTAGCGAACAGCAAAGGAAATGCACACCAACAGCAAAAATACACACGAAAAAGTGTTGTTCCCTATAGGGAACAACGAAAAAATGCATGTAAAAAAGTGTTGTTCTCTATAAAAAACAGCAAAAAAAAAAATACACCTAAAAAAGTGATGTTTCTTAAAAGGAATAGCGAAAAAATGCATGCAAAAAAGTGTTTTTCCTTAAAAGGAACAACAAAAAATACATCCAAAAAGTGTTGTTCCTTAAAAGAAACAACAAAAAATACACGCGGAAAAGTGTTGTTCCTTAAAAGGATCAACAAAAAAATACACCAAAAAAAAAGTGTTGTTCCTTTAAAGGAACAACAAAAAATACACGCGGAAAGGTGTTGTTCCTTAAAAGGAACAACGAAAAAAATACACCAAAAAAAAATGTTTTTCCTTATAAGGAACAACAAAAAAATGCATGCGAAAAAGTGTTGTTCCTTAAAAGGAACAACAAAAAATATACCCAAAAAAAGTGTTGTTCCTTAAAAGGAACAACACCAAAATGCATGAAAAAAAGTGTCGTTCTTTAAAAGGAACAGCAAAAAATACACCCAAAAAAATGTTTTTCCTTAAAAGGAATATAAAAAAAATGCATGCGAAAAAGTGTTGTTCCTTAAAAGGAACAACAAAAAATACAATAAAAAAAATTGTGCACAGCCTTCTAGACAGGCTTACACTTGCTTAATTTATCTTAGTGGGTCTTGCTATTAACTACCCTACCAAAGAACCTTTACCTATACTCTTAGCAACTTACCCACCTGCTTAACCTTATCACTTACCTTTTCAGGCCCCAAACAACCTTGCACTAGCTTCAGAGCTGTTGCAGGTCCTCTCCTTATCAGTCGAGCCTTGCTTGCGCATCCTCTCCCTGGGGGTCGAGCCTGTTTCCTTGATGCTTATTGGGTGGTGGGCTTATGGTCGAGAAACTAAAGTTTCATTTTACTTATTGGTGGGGGGGCATATGGTCGAGCCCCTACCGGTCCTTCATGATTTCTTTAAAAGGAACATCAAAAAATACATGCGGAAAAGTGTTGTTCCTTAAATGGAACAACAAAAAGACAAACATACGAAACTATTGTTCTCTAAATGGAACGGTAGCTATTCCTTAAGAAGAACAAGAGTTGTTCCTTAAATAGAACAAGAAAAAGACAAACATGCGAAATTACTGTTCCTTAAGAGGAACAACAAAAAGAAAGAAAAGTTTATATACAAAATTCAAAAACTAATTAATTATTCACTGGATTGATGCTGAGGATGGGTTACAATTTGAAGGAAGCAACACCTGAAACAAAAAATATAAGAGAAATCAGAAGAAAAAAAAAACAACACTTTATTTAAAAATAGTATGTAAATAAATAAATTAAGTTACAACAGCTATGATGTTGTTTCCTAAGGCAAGGAAAAAAATGGTCTCTTTGAAAAGTGTTTTGGCAGTAGTGACATGACTTGAATTTTCAAAGGGAAATAAATTGTTCATTTCTTTTGTTATGAATCTATTTGGTAATTAATTGGATGAAATTCCCTTGTTTCATTAATTTTTTTTTCAAAAATCGCTCATCCATAAATTGACCTTCTTTATTCTCTTAGAACCTGCAAAAAAATGAGTGTCTACCTGCAATAAAACATTAAATCATGGAGAAAGAGAGGTGATAGAGCTCCCCTAATCCAATAATTATGCAAAAAACAACAAGTAGTTACTTTTTATAACAAATCCATGGAGAAAATAACAAAGTAAAATTTATTTGTCACTTGCGGGAGAGCAGTGGCCAATCATGCTAACCTACAGTGTTTTAATCACAAATTTTTTGTTTTTCATCCAAATTGAGTGATTCCAAAGCCATATGAGAGATATTTAAAAGGTACATCTCCAATAGAAACATGTTTTAAAAATTCAATGATATGAATGTCAATTTTACTTAGAACAACCTGCATAACAGAGTCATTTTCGATTACACCACTTAGAACAACAGTGGATATTTTAAGCATAGATTTTTCATTTGATGTCGGATTCGAATGATTCAAATTGGAAATAAAATTAGATTCATTTATTTATCTCAAATAGGAACATGTTTTGAAGAAAATAATAATTGATAGGTCAAATACGCTAAGGAATAGCTGGAAAAATAGAGCTTTAAGAGTATTGATTTACGATAGACAGTCAATATGTTTGTCATAACTTTCTCATACGATATCAAAAATGAATGATTCAAATTGCCTTGTAAAATATATTCATAGGGGAATATACCATAGAAACAGGTTTTCAAAATATGGTCATTTAGACCTTCAAAAATGGATTGTCCCAGCTTTGTTCCTGAGCTGCCTGCTAAACACCTTGTCAATGTTTTGGTTCTAACTTTTTCGTTTCAAATCCAAATTGAGTGATTAAAATTGGGTTGAAAAGTATATATAAAAGGATATTTAGTATAGAAATAGGTTTTAAAAATATTCCCTTTTGGTATCTCAAAACATGACTGTCCCGGCTATGTTTTCAGAAATTTCATCGAGCCCACAAGCCAAAAAATATGATATTCAAGCATTGATGATAAAAATGAATATGAGCGTTTGTAGAATTCTTATTTACATTATAATTCATCTACATACACAAATGAATTAAAACATTTATCACTGATGTTGATTTCCATAGCGTGTTGCAACAAAAACAACTATTTTTACATAAAAACAAATGTATTTATTTGTGTCCTTATTTATTATTTTTGTACACTAACCTACTTTGATTTGAAAAATGAATATGATTATGTATAAGAGTACTTCTAGTGGAGCCATTTTTGAAATAATTCTTCAAGTATGCACATACCCAAATTTGAAAATTGCATGTTAATAATTATTAGGGTATCAGAAGCCAACTTCCCTTGAAAAGATGGTGCCAAAAATTGTTGAAGTATGGAGTGATGCTGCAAACAAATGATGGAGTGAAACCGATCTTCAATATATCATTTACTTTCTTGATTTCCCATAGCCATCATATCATGAAGTTCTTGAGATTTTAAGATGACTTCTTGATGCATACTAGAAGAAACCTCATTTTTCTTCCATAACTTCTACAATTTTTGAATTTGAAACATTCTGAATCTCATTATACGTTTTCTCCAATGGTGTATGTGAGATAGAATGGGTGGGAAGGGTGGGTAAATTTTGCAATTCAAAACTGTACGCATGTTGTACTGGTTTATTATGGTGAGGGTGTGGAATGAGTTGAACAGGAAATTGTGCATGGAATGGAGCATTTTGATGATGTAATTGATTGGGTTGAGTGGATGATTTTGATAGACAAGCAAGATGTTGTGGAAGAGTTGGTGAAAAATATGGAGGATGTGTTTGTGCTACAGGATGAGGGAGAGTAGTCATGCAATCATAAGATGAACCATGCCAAACTTGTAGACAAAATTGGTGGTGGTTATATTGAGATTGACATGGCTACCCTAACACATTAGCATTCCATAATGGATTATGCAAGTAAGAGAATGGAGAAGAAGTGTTTTGAACCATACCTGTAGGCCATGATTTCCATGGTTTTGACCTTGTTGCAGCTTCCTCATTTCTTTGATATGGTACTTCCATCCTAGATAAGGAAGAACAACTATCTATGGGTTGCTCCTTTCAACAATGAGGGAAAAACACTTCTTCAATTTCTTGATTTTTCTGAACCTAGAAAACATTCAATTGTGAATTTATAGAGCTAATAAAATCAATTTTTAAATGTTCAAATAAATCATTGATTTCAGCTCTTATGTCTTTTGTTCTTGTAGTAGATTTGGAAAAGAAAGAAGAAAATTCTCTAGAATTCTTACCAGCCTTGGAGATTCCTCTTGAATACCTTATGCACAATTCACAAACATCATCATATGATAACTGAAAAACATCACGTTTTCCTATCAAATTTAAGAGTTCTAAAAATTCATCTTTGATTCCTTTGAGTAGGAGTATTTTTAAGATCTCTTTTTCCAAATATTATGGTTTGATTTTTGAAGGTTGTAATGAAATCGCTCCACATAGTCCTCCAGGATTTCATGTTCCCCTTGTATCATATCGAAAATATCTTCATTGGATTTGCAGTAGCCCTGGTACTTCTTCAAGAATATGTTTTTCATGTCCTCCCATGTTTGGATGCAGTTCCCACCTAGGCTCCTGAACCATCGGAGAGTTGCTCCTTTTAGAGTAAGAGGAAACACTTTCAACCTTTGATCATTAGTACAATAATCATATCCTCTACAAAGTATTTCGAACTCAAATAAGAATGTATCTGGATCTTCATTTGTCAAACCATGAAAATTTGGTAGAGAAGATGGGGGAATTATGTGCATTTGTGTCACTCCTAGATCTTTGATAGGAAATTCAAAAGTTGTAATGTGAGCCATTTCTTACCATAATAGAAGATGTTCTTCATGTGTTTCTTTGAGGCTCCTCCTTCAAATTTTCTTGTCAATTGGTTAGTGAAATGGGTGGTGCTTACATCACCACTTAAGTGAAATCATGATATTTGTTTTTCAAATTTTCAAATTTTTCTTTTTTTAGTCATTCACATAGAAATTCAAACATTTATTTCTACCCTAAGTTTTTTAACAATCCTACTAGAAAGCCGATAGGGGAGCAGGGGTTTTACATGCTTCGTAAGCAGGTTCTTACCTTCTGTTTTTAATACCCAACTCTTTCCTAACAGGCACCCAAGATGCACACTTCTCTTTAGAAATGGTTGCACTCTCCCCGGCAACAGTGCCAAAATGTTGGTGTATAAAAGATGTCTTTTTTACTCCTATTTATCCCACATTAATTATCAATCTGGGTAAGATTTTCTATTTCAAGAGTGTACACAGTTTGTGGTGTCTATTTACTCAAGAATAATGTTTCTAAATTTCAGTACAGTGCTTCAAATACAAGAGTAAACGGATGGTTGAAATAAAGTCTAATTGCAATTACAAGAAACTTAATGCTCTGAAACTAAATAATTTACTCAGGAAACTACAACAATCATTAATCAAGGATGCAGCAGTAATAACTATTTCCTCTGTCAACTGATATAAATGAAATCAAACATAAATAAGATCCTCAATCTGAGAACTTAGACAGTGATAGTCAGTGTCTTTTATAGTTGCTGATCTTACACTCCACACCAAAACAATTAACTGGAAATGAAAATTCAATCAATAATGTTACTAGTAGAAATGGAACAAACACACTTGCTCCAATAACATTTAAAAGGAAAAACCAAATCCTTGCATGAAAGAGATAACAACAAAGCCTATTTAAACAACAAAGCTAATTTACCGGAAACGAACAACAACACTAAATTAATGGAAATGAACAACAAAGCTAAATTAATGGAAATGAACAACAAAACTAAATGAACAAAAATCTGTAATGAACAACAGAATATGAAGTGAACAACGCAACTTTAATGAATAGCATAAAAATTTAAGTTACAAAGGATAATAATTCTCGTTATGATGGAAGAAAATGGCAATGCGATTCAATTAATTTTATGCCATAAAATGATTTCGAGGAAATGTAAAGGAACAGGAAATTGTAAAGCAATGCAATTCAAAAGAAATGAAAAGCAAATCAAACGATCAAACTATTGGAATTGTAAAGTAATGGTAGAAATAACAAGTAGATCCACCAGGAGCTAGGCCCTTAGCAGCCGGTGAATACCACCGAATTACTTCAGGAGATGTGAAGGAACAACAACTGATTTTATATATTAATCATTGCATAAACATTACAGTGGTTTCGTTCTCTGCTTCAATAGTGAAAGTCAACAATAACAGTTACAATTTCTCAATAGTAATTCTCTAGAGTAATTCCTCCTCTCCTCATATCCTATCCTATCTATCTCTAATCTAATGATCCATCTAATTCTCTATCTAATCATCCATCATGAATCCCCTTCTCTGATCTCTGTTCTCATTTAAATACACAGAGAGTGGAGAGAAGTTTTGTTTTGTTTTGTTTTGTTTTGTTTTGTTTTTTTTTTTTTTTTTTTTTAATTTCTGAATTGGACTAATTCTATTAATCAAAAATATGGTACAAGAAGATCAATTCAAGAGACACAGAAAGCCAGCAACCAGAAATGATAGGACTATCAACCTCGGTTCCAGAGAAGAAGTGAAACAAGAAAGAAGCTACAACAAATGGTTGGAAGCAAAAAAAGACTCACTTCTACCCAGAATGGGTAGAAGCCTCAACACGAAGCTTTTTCCCTTTCCTTTTTTGGACTTCGACCTAACTGTCATGGGGTGAATGAGAAATTACAACTTGAATATTGGGGTTCTCCACAGGGGAGCCCTCCTTTTCTAAATCAGAGGAGGAGGTCAAATGGACACGTTTCTGAGTGGTGGCGGTATCGGAGGATTGCGCCGAACCATCGGTGGCAGGGACCACAGAATGAGGGGCTTGATCCATTTCCGCATCGATACCTTCATCTTCAGAGATGGAGGAATCAGAATCCATGACTGGAGGTGAAGAGCAAGGAACCCATCATTTGGACTTGGGCTTGGAGAAGTTATCCTTATTCTTTTTTGCCAGGCGGGATGGGCAGGTTTTCTGCAAATGCCCTGATTGGTGGCAATGGCGGCAACAAAATGCAGTATTTTCGTAATCGAGTATCTGGGACTAGACAAAGTCATTTATCTTGAGATTTATTTGTTCTAGAAGTCCTTTGCTCAAGTCTAACTCCACACATATTCTGGCATATGAGTAGAGACCTTTGGATTCCCACCTGGAATCTCCCAAAATGAAACTGCCCAAGGTGTTATCTATAGCTCTATAGACACGAGTATGCCATAAGTGGGTACGTAAGTTTGGAATCCTGATCCATACAGGTTTCCTAGTAATGACTGCAGTTGCTGGATCAAAATCTAAGAACCAAGGAGTCAAGAAGAGTCCTGTAGTTCCCATGAACCAAGGGCCTTCTTCTAAGGCCTTTTCATAATGCTTACTGTTATCAAATAGAACAATGAAGTAACCTTTTGAACAAAAACTGATCTTACAATGATGAGTCTAGTTTGCATGGATCCATGCATAGAGATCCTGAGATCGCGGCCACAGTCTGTTAAATATGCAAATGATGGATCTTTTTGCAAATTCTTGAAGTTCGGTTGAAAGATCTTCATGGGTGATTTCAACAGAGAGAACTTCTTCTATCTTATCAACCAAAAATGCCTTAGGTTTAAGGGCCTCTGGGGGTTTGGGGTTCTCAGAGTGTACTGCATCTTTGTATGAGAAGGGACAAGCAGAGGATGAATGACCCACTGCACCTCCTATCAGACGAAGGGTTACCACCAAAGAGTTGTTCCTAGTAATGTTGTAAGAAGAGAGGGGAAGAAGGTCTTTAAGTTTCTTACCTTGAAAGAGAAGTCTCTAAAATCCTTAAGGGATCCTAATCCGCCGTTCTAGATCCAGCTTGAGATCCAGCACCAAAACTGGAGAGCTGACCCATTGCAGGGTGGTTCTGCCTACAGGCTGAGAAATTTGGAACTGAAAGGAGTCACAGGAGTGCCTAGACCTAGTGTCAGGGCTTCTTGTGCTTCCTAGATCAGATCTGCCATGGCGATTTTCCATCGGGGGTGTCAGACCTGCAAGATCTTGGCCGATCTGTCTATTGAGAGCCCGATCTCGCTTACCCTCAAGAATATTAGGCCAACCCCCGCAATAGATTTCCGAATCCTGACCCCTTTCTCTATCATCTTGAATCGACAAATCGTCCTCAGGCCTACATTTCACTGCCGCCGTTGACAAGCCCGAGTGCATATCAGAGGCAGCGGAATCCCCTGGACAGGTCGAAGGAAACAGACATTTCTTGACGGTTTGAACTATCGATTTCAAGATATTACTCTTTGCAGAAGCTATGTCGGCTTCAGGTGTCACCTCTGCTCCATTAGGTTTGGCCAGTGACTGCTGCAGCCCTTCGGCTTCCATAGTTACAGCTGGCACTGAGTCGGCCTTTGGCGTTGTTTGGAAGAAACCCCATTCTTGGCAGGCATCAGAAAGCCTCTCCATTTTTTTATTTCTTTGATCCTCTTGTCCCTGCAAGATGATCAGCTTCTTCATGTCAATAACAGGGATTGAGAATTCAAAAGAAGCGAGTAATGATACTGTCAACCTCTCTTCCTGGGGTCTGATGTAACGCCTATTGAGCGATAAAAAGGTGTCTTCTTAACTTTTAATTACCTCACATTAATTTTCAACCCAGGGACAACTTTTTGTTTTAAAAGTGTACTCAGTCTGAGGCGGTTATTTACTCAAGAGTAATGTTTTGCAGTATAGTGCGTAAAATACAAAAGTAAACGAATGCTTGAAACAAAATCTAATTAGAACAACAAGAAACTCAAATGCTTTGTAATTAAATCATTCACTCAAACAACCATCAATCGAGGATATAGTAACAATAACTCATTCCTCTAGAGATTGATGCAATTGAAATCAAACTGGAACAAGACAATCAATATGGGAACGAGGAAGCAATAACCAATGTTCTCTACAGTTGACAGTCCTGCTTTAAAGAAATTAAAAGGAAATCGAAATTGAACTAAAGCTAATATTGAAAGTAAATTAGGAAAACTCTTTAAAAGCAACCTCTTGCAATTAACCAACAAAAATGAACAACAAAGTAAATGGACAACAAACTATAATTAAAGGAATCGAATAACCAATCCTATTGAACAACAATTTGTAATGAATATCAATCAAACAGAACAGTAAATGGAATGAAACCATAATTGAAATAGCACAGCGAAGTTTTATATTTGAAATGAACAACATAACAATATAAGTAGAAAAGGATAATAATCTCTGTTATGATGGAAAAGAACAGCCACGCAATTCAATCTCAACTTGTGCAATAAACCAATTTCATAAAATATTATAACAAAATGTTGTAAAAACATGAAACTGTAAAGTAATGTAATTCAAAGGAATAGGAGTTAAATCAAACCATCACAGGATGGAAATTGGAAAGATATAATACAACAGCAACATACTCCACCAGAGGCTGGGCCCTTAGCTGCCAGCGGATGTTGCTGGGCTACTTCAGATCAAGTGAATGAAGAGCAACTCCAAATCATATATTAATCATCAAACTGTGAAATCATTACAATAGTTGAAGCTTTGAGAATTACAATGGTAATGCAACAATCTCCTTTTCCTCCTATTCTATCATGAATCATGAATCCTTAATTCTAAATTTCTAATTCTCAAATCATAATTCTGAATCCATCATTCCCAATTATACATTCTCTCAGCCATCCTCAATTCTGAATCTCTAATCCCCCATCATTTTTCCATCCCCATCTCTGATCTCTGTTTTCACTTAAATAGAGAGAGATCAGAGAGAAGTTACAAAACAGATAATTACAAAATTGGATTGTTTCCAACCAATTGATCAACAAGAAAATATATTTCCATCCATCTTCCAAAAAGAGCAAGGCGAATTTGGCTTTGCAGCTGAGATTTGGAGGACGGCCGCAACAACAAATATGAGAAAATCGTGCTCAAAGAACCATGTGTTTCTCTTAGTACAAGCCG